>VMDR010001175.1:0-111067 GCA_007922815.1 Macrotus californicus
CTCACAGCTACGGGATTGGAGCTACAGCCTGCGCATACATGGGCATAGCGGCAGCCCTGGTCAAGATAGGCCAGCTGGAAGACTGGAAGTTGTTCGCAGAGCCCAAGGTGTGAGCCCCACCATCTCCCTCGACCTTGGGCAGGTGGGAATACCCCTTAAATTAAATTCTGTTTGTGTCCGTGTGTGTGCCTCTCCCTTGTCTCGTCCCCTGCTCTCCAGGGTGACTGCTAGGCCAGCTCCAGCCAGGGAGACTCAGGGTGGGTTCGGGAGAAAGTGAGGAAGGGAGCAAATTAGCCACAGGTATCAGCTGGGTGGGTCTTGAAGCATGGAGAGGGTGTTGGGGGGCAGGAGCCTACAGGTGGGAGCCAGGACGGTGCGGATCGCAGGGCACCCCCTGTCTGGGCCTTCCTCCAAAGCCAACAGCACGTGGAATACACACCCAGGGCCCACGCACTACCCAACTCCAAATTTCCGTGCATTAGAGCAGAGCGTCCCAGATGGCCTGGCCCCAGAGCCTTGTCCCCATCTGACAGGTGGGTGACGGGCCACCCAGAGCCTGAAGGGCAGGGGCCCACGGCAGCAACAAGAGGAGAGACTCAACATCCTCACCAGCCGCCACCTGTCAGGCACAGTGATTTAAGCAGCCCCAGAATGCTGGCCAGCTCAGCCCCCAGGCTCTCCGAGGAACCGGCCCAGTGCTTCCTGGCAGCTGGAGAGGAAGGCCTGGCTTGCTCCAGCATGCTGAGATGGTCATAAATTAAGGCTCTCCAGGCCCCACCCTGGGGAGCAGGGCTGTACCCTGGCAGGGCCTGCGCTCTGCAGGTGGCCCTGGGGGGCAGCAGGGGCAGGCCAGGCCAGTTGCAGCCCTCACACCCCACCCCCTCCTCACCCATGTCCTTGTCCCTTCCTTTCTCTCACGCCCGCCTCTGGGGCCTAGACATGGTTGAAAGCCAGACTTGGAGCCTTGCTTTTCTCTTCAGCCCACCCCAGGTAGTAACTCAGGCGGGCGTTCATCAGCTAAAATTAAACCTCTGCAGAGCACAGCACCCTGGCAGTGCTACCGTCAGCCGCAGGCGCCCACTGCCGACCGTTCACTGCCCCAGTATAGCCACTCCAGGTCTCTCCTGAGCCTGCCCCCTTGGGCTCCCCACCCCACATGATGGGGGACCCCTGCCTGAGTGGGCACAAGCATCCTGAGTCTGGACCTGGAGTTACCTGAGAGAGGAGGGAGACAGGCTTCTCCTCCTCCCACCCACTGCCATGAGCTAGGAGGGGAGGGCCCAGGGGCCTGGCTGAGCCCTGAGAGGGTGCTGGGCTCTTAGCCCCCTACCTTCTGGTCCCAGCACTTGGTTCTTTCCTGGCTCTGTCCTCAGTTTTCCCACCTGGCAAGTGGGGGCAATGGGGTCCTTCAGGGGTGTTCAGTGAGGAGGGAAACAACTGTACCCTTGGGGTGAGCACCCTTCCCACACCCTCGGGGGGCCGGGCTGCTCTGTTCCTGCACCAGCTGCGTCTGTTCCTGTGGTGGCCGGCAGGGGGCAGAGCCCACCACACTCAACCAGACGGCTGGCCATCCCCAGGTCCCCAGTCCTGCGGTATCCAAGGAGGAGCCACATTCTGCTCCTGCTTCCCACTCTGCCTGAGGCAGCAGGGATGACAAATTCTAAGAGTAGGTACTATGGGCCAGGACCTGTTCAAGGACCTGCACTTGGTCACTTGGTCCCAGAACTGCAGCCTGAACCAGATCCACCTGTGCCTCCCTCTCCTGCAAACCCTCAGCCTTCCCCACTACTCTCTGTGAAGCCCGAACCCTGGGCCACGTGGGAAGGGAGGGAAGATTCACAGCCAGCCAGCCTCTGACTGCCTCCCAGCCTTGGTTTCCCCTCTCGACAGCTCAGACTGGGGCTTGTGCTCACTGCCTACCCAGCCCTTGCTGGGCAGGCTGCCAGTGATTAAACAGACCTGCCAGGCCCCCCCAGAATGGGGCAGGAGGGAGCAGCTGCCTGCTGGGCTCCAGGGAGCCCCAAACCCAGGGCCCCTTGCCTGTAAACACTCACAAGGCTGTGGGGGGCCATCACCATCCCACCCAGCACGCTGGCCCCTAACCACAGTGTCCAGCCACCACCCCCTCTGCCTGGGACCCTGCCTCCTGCCCTGGCAGCCCCTGCTTGGGACAGTAGAGGACCTTTACAGAGCTCCACCCCCCAGCCCCAGGTGAGGATGAAGGCGTATTTCCAGATTCGTGTGAGGGGGCAGGGCATGGGGCAGAGGACCTGGTAGGATCACAGGCCTGGCTTGGGGGGCGGTGGGGTGGGGAGCACAGCCCTGGAGTGAAAGAGGGCCTCACATTCCCACCCCAGCAAGCATTCCCTGAGGACCCCCGCCCTGAGACACTTCCCGTGGGGGGAGGGACAAGCCTACAAGGACTGTGCGGCCAGGGGGTCTCTGAGTTCTCTGTAACCCAAGAAAATGTGAGCGATCAGAGTCAGACAAAAGGAGGAAAACCCTGGAGCCTTTCCCACCTGCCGCTGTTCCTATCGGTCCTTTTACAGACCGGAAGCTGAGGCCCGGAGAGGTGACCCCAGAGGGCTGGCCTCACAGCCCGCGCACTCAGTGGTGTTCTTTTGTTATCATTGGCTACTGTTAGGGCACAGCACTAAGTTGTCTTGGGGGACCTTCCAAATGGAGTGGCCCCGGTGACTGGAACAAAAGCAACCCAGTGGTCCAAGGGGATCTCAAAAGCAAAATTACAACCGCACAAGTTTCTTTACAAAGTTATGTTGGATGTGAGCTGGGTTGCCTGTGGAGCCAACGGGGACGCGCAAGGCTCTGGAGAAGGCACCTTGGGGCTGGGGTTTGCCCCTGCTGGCAGGGCCCAGGAGCCTGGGTCCTTTCCCTCTCTCACCCCCTTGTGAGCCCTCCTGCCCACTTCTTTCCCGCCCCATGGACTGCTCATGCGCCCCCGGCCCAGTCTCGTCACCGGCCTGGACTGGCGCACTCACCTCCACCCTGGTCCTGGCTCCCACCCGCTCCCCGCCGACGGTCTGTTCTCCCCGCAGCAGCCACCGGAGGGCGCCTGTGAGTACATGAGTGAGGCCCCCTCCCTCTGCTTGGTCACCCTTGTCCCCATGGAAAATTTCTCCTCGGTGGAAAATGTTGTTTGCGTGTCCAGGTCCCCCCCACACACACTTCTTACCACCGCCACTGTTCCGTCCTTAGTCCAGGCAGTCTCCGTCTGGGTGGCTTCGCCAGCCTCCTCCCCAGTGTCCCTGAGTTTACTCTCATCCCCAACAACAGGCTGTTCTCCCTGATGCAGCCAACAGGGGCGCCATTGAGCACCTGAGTAGGTCCTGCCCCTCTGCCCTCACCCTCCAGGGCTCCCACCTTTCTGGGGTAAAAAGCCCAAGTCCTCCTGTGGCCCACAAGGCCATGCACAAACCGCCTCTGGCCCCTCCCTGTCCTCACCGCCTCCTTCTCTTCCCCTCACTCACTGCTCCAGCTACACAGGCCTCCCCGCTGTTCCTCCAACACACCCCACACTGTCCTGCCCCAGGGCCTTTGCACATGCTGTTCCCTCTGCCTGGGCTGCTCTTCCCAGAGGTTCCCACAGCTCGCTCCCTCACCTCCTTCAGTTCTCAGTTCAAATGTCACCTCATCGAGGAGGCCTCATTGACATGCCATCCCTCCTGTCCAACGGGGCGCTACATCCCTTTTACCCACTTCCACTTTTGCCCACAGCACTTAGCAGCTTCTGAATCCCATGTCACCATTACATGTGTTGTTTGGTGGGACGTGGGTCTCCTTGAGAGCTGTGACATATCCTGGTACCACCCTTGGCTCAGCACCCAGCCTAGAAGCATAGCAGGACTCCCTAAATATGTGGCCCCCCTTCCTGGACACCAGCTCTGGGCAGGCCCCTCCCCACCACATCCAGTCAGGTGACAGCTGTGGAAGGAGGCAGGGAGAGAGCCCACCAGCGCTCAAGTCTCCAGTCAAGAGTCGGAACTCGCTTTCACGTGTTCACATCTCTGTGCCAGCATGGTCCTGAGCGTAGGGCTGCAATCAGCCAACAAGGTCCCTGCCTTCCCGGAGCTCAGTCTGGTCTGGAGGGAGAAAGAGTAAAACAGGCAGTTACAGAAAAAAATGAGCCCTGAGCCCTGGACAGGTAGCTCAGTTGGTTGGAGCACCGTCCCCATATGCCAAGGCTCTGGGTTCGACTCCTAGTCAGGGCACATACAGGAAGGAGCTCAATCAGTGAGTGCACTGATGGATGGAGCAGCAAGGTGATATTTCCTTCTCTCTCTCTTGCTCTCCGCCCCCATTCCTCTCTCTAAAACCAGTAAATTAAAAAAAAAAACTTTTAGTGAGCAAACATGTAAATGGATATGAACTGTGCTCAAGAGATAAAACCAAGGTGACATGAAAGACACAGGTGAGGTGGTGAGGGTGTCCTTAGCTGGGGGTGGTCAGGGAGGGATCAGAAGAAGCCAGTCTCAGGCTACTGTGGAGGGTGTTCCAGGTCGAAGGAACAGAGAATGCAAAGGCCTTGGAGCTGCAACAAGCTGGCTGGACACCGCCAACCCTCGCCGAAACAGCTAGGAGGCCATGCAGAGGGGTGGGGTGGACCATGAGTGAGGAGAGGCCAAGTCGGGCATCTTGCCCAGGTGGACACAGCAAGTCAGGGCAGGATTTACTGCAGTGGGGAACACTGGCTGCCAGTACCACAAAATCCAAACTTCCATTGCAATGCACCCTTCGGATGAAAACATTTTCCTTGTCCTGGCAAAGACCCTCTGGAGCAGTGCCAAAAAAGGGGGGGGCGGCTGTAGGAGAGGACCAGGACCTGAATGCCTTGGGGGCACCATACCGCTGTACCTAACAGAGTCCCAATCCTAGAGGAGAGGTGAAGGTTTTAGGAAAGGGGGGCCGTCTGGTTTTCTGGCTGGATTTCTGGTGGGGGCCCGAGCCCACCCTCCCAACTGACTCTCAGAGCCGGAAGCCAAAGCTGGGTGAGCCGTCACTCAGGGATCCAGAAATCAGGGCAGAGCTTTGCCTCTCCACACCTGTCTGCTTCCACAGCTAGGGCTCAGAGCCCAGTGGAGCGAGCCCCCAGTTCCCTGGACGCAGGTCATCTCAGGCATCCCCTGCTGGAGAATGCTTTGCCTGTGGGGCAACTGAGGCACAGAGCGGCCCCAGCCACCCACCCAGGCTACCCTCCAGTCACCACCCCCTCTCCCTCAGGTCCTCCTTGCATATGAGGGCTAAGCGAAGCCTGGCTCGTTCCCCAGCCCCATATTGGTGCTTGGGGGTCCCTCCTTGGAGCCAGCCAAAACTCCCGGTGGCTTCCCAGAGCACTGGGTGGTCGGCCGAGTCTTGAGGGGCTTTGTCAGGCCTGGCCCCAACCCAGCCCGAGTCTCACCTCCAGGGCCCCGCTGGGCTCTGTGAACATTCGCTGAACCAAAGCAAGAGAGGTGTGAGCCAGGCCAGAGCAGGGCTCAGGGCCCACGGGAGGGTTTTCAGCCCAAAAGGAGGGGCTGCAGGCAAAGCCACGGCCAGGCCTAAACCACCCCTACGTTTTCTACACTCATCCAGGCACTTTAACTTTGCCCTTTTTAACAGCCATCTTCCTAAAATATGCTGTACATTTTTTTAAATTTGCTGTATTGGCCAACTTTACTGACTTATGGAAAAATTCACTACAAGGGGGGACCCACAAAAACCTGGAATTTATAAAAAATTGTGTATTTATTCTCACATGTTTAAACTTCAGTCATCTTCAAAGTACTCTCCATTTGATGCAATACACCGATTGAGACGTTTTTTCCACTGCTCAGAACAGTTTTTGAACTCATTGATTTTGATGCTTTTTAGTGCTTCTGCTGTTTTTTTTAAAAAGATTTGATTTATTTATTTTTAGAGAGATGGGAAGGGAGGGAGAGAAACACTGATGTGTGAGTGATACATCGACTGGTTGTCTCTCACACGCTCGCAACCAGGGACCTGGCCCACAACCCAGGCTTGTGCCCTGACTTGGAATCGAACTGGCGACCCTTTGGTTCACAGGCTGGCACTCAACCCACTGAGCCACACCAGCCAGGATGCTTCTGCTGTTTTTTGTTTCACCTCTTCCACATCGGCAAAACATTTTCCTTTGAGGACTTTTTTCATCCAGGAAAACAAAAGAAAAGTCTCTGGAGGAGAAAGCAGGCGAATAGGGAGAGTGGGGAACGGCGGGGGTGGCATGCTGTTTTGGGTCAAAAACTGCTGAACATTCAGCAAGGTGTGGGCAGGCGTGCTCATAAATCACCCATCATGAAATGGGCAAATGCACTGAGTCTTCAAAAAAATTCACTGAACCCAATGCAGCCTCTCACAACAACGCCAGCTAGTCCACTGATACAGATTGGTTCCTAGAACACTCGCCGAGTGGGTGAAGCCTGTACCAAAAGGAGCCTGCCCTCCAGAAGATAATTCTGGGGTTTGGGTGGGGATCACCCCTTGTATTTTATTTTTTTAAGTTAAATATTTCTATTGTTTATACTGTTACAGTTGTCCCAATGTCCCCCCGTTCTCACAGTCAGGCCCCACCCGTTGTCCATGTCCGCGGGTCATACCTGTATGTTGTCTAGTCCTTTCAGCTGCTTTCCGCTGGTCCCCACCTGCCCCACCCCCGCAGCTGACAGTCTGTTCCAGTCTCTGCCTCTGGTTCTGTTTTGCTCGTTAGTTTAGTTTGTTCATTAGATTCCAGCTATAAGTTCATATGGTGTTTGTGTTTCATTGACCGGCTTATTTCACTTAACATAACATTTTCCAGTTCCAGCCACGCTGCCACAAAAGGTAGGAGTTCCTCCTTTAAAAATTTTTTTTATTTATTTATTGAGAGGAGAAGGGAAGGAGAGAGGGAGAGAAACATCAATGTGTGGTTGCCTCTCACACGCCCCCTTACTGGGGACCTGGCCTGCAACCCAGGCATGTGCCCTGACTGGGAATCGAACCCGCAACCCTTTGGTTTGCAGGCAGGCGCTCAATCCCCTGAGCCACACCAGCCAGGGCCCTTCTTTCTTCCTGCTGAATAGCATTCCACTGTGTAAATGTACCACGGTTCTCTTATCCACTCATCTACTGATGGGCACTTGGGCAGTTTTCAAATCTTGGCTGTTGCACATAACATTGCTATGAACACAGGGGTGCATATATTCTTTTGAATTGGTGTTTCGGTATTTGGATTCCCAGAAGTGGAATCGCTGGGTCAAAAGGCAGTTGTATATGGTACGGTTGATTTTGCAAAAGGTAAAACAGACCCAGGCCACAGAATTTAAAATAAACCCAAGGGTATTCAGAAAAAAATCTCTGCCCCCTGTCCTCTCCAGCCTCTCCACACCTTTTGCTCTCCCCAGAGGCCGTGGCCAGGTTTCTTGTTTCCCCTGCAGCGTGTCCTCCTGAAACAGACATGTGTGTGCTTTCTCCCCCTGCAGAAACGTACTGCACGGTCCCTGCTGGCCCCTGCTGGCCCGCACACCTCAGTCTGGTTTCTTCATGACAGTACAGCTCAGGTCTCTGTAAAGAAACTTTCTCTTGCTTTTTTTCCCTTAATTTTTATTTTTTGATTTTAGAGAGAAAGGGGGGAGAGAGAGAGAAACATCGATCTGTTATCTCACTTATTGATGCATTCATTGGTTGATTCTTGTGTGTGCCCTGCTCAAACCCTCAACCTTGGCGTATCAAGATGGTGCTCTAACCAACTCAGATACCTAGCCAGGGCCTTTTTTGGCTTTTTAACAGCTGCATAATATTCTATCCTGCAGCTGGGTGCTGTCCCACTAAGGCACATTTCCTTGTTCCCAGGTTTTTGCTCCTATAAACAGTGCAGCAAATGTCATTTTGTGTATGGCTGAACATACTCAAACCTTCCTGAAAACATGTGATTAATAAACTATTTTTACAGCAGTTTTAGATTTACAGAAAAATGGAGCAGATGTACAGAGTTCCCACACACCGCCCTGCCCACAAAGGCACGCACGCAATGTCCCCGTCACTGCATGAAGACCTTGCACTGGTGGCTGCATCAAGCAGATGCTGACGTGCCATCGCCCAGAGCCCATGCCGACCTCGGGTTCGCTCTCGGTGCCGGCCATTGCGCAGATTTGGGCAACTGACGACGCGCACCCGCCCTCACGGCATCACAGAGTCGCTTTACTGCCCTACAAACCCTCTGTGCTCCACCTCCTCATCCCTCCCTGGCAACCACTGACCCTGCTGCTGCCTGCATAGCTTCATCTTTTCCAGAATGTCACAGAGTTGGAATCCTGCAGTCTTCTCAGACTGGCTGCTTTCACTTAGTAACATACGTTTACGTTTCCTCCCTGTCTTTTCACGGCTGGATAGCTCATTTCTTTTTAGCAGCGAATAACTTCCTGTTGTCTGAGCATCCACAGTGTGTTTACCCACCCACTACCAGGGGACACCTGGTTTGCTTCCAGGTGTTGACAACATTCATGTGCGGGTTTTTGTGTGGCTGTAAGTTCTCAGCCCCCTTGGGTAAACATCAGGGGGCACAGTTGCTGGATCATATGGCTAGAGTCTGTTTAGTTTTGTAAGAAATAGTCAAACCGCGTTCCCCCTGGCTGTGAGTGCCAGCTGCTGCTGCTCCACATCCTCACCGGCACTTGGTGGTGTCGGTGTTCTGGATTTTGGCCATTCTGATAGGCATGTAGGGACAGCTCACTGTAGTTTTAAATTGCCTGAATATTTCAATATTTGTTGAGCTTCCCCTGGGGAGCCAAGCAGGGTTCCAACATCTGTCATAAAATGTGACTTCGTTGCGACTCAGGATAGGAAGGAGTAGCCAGTGGTCCATTTTACAGATGGGGAAGCCAAGGCTCAGAGAGGGATAGGTCCATGTCCAGGGTCACACAGCAAATGGGGGTAGAGCCAGGACCCTGTGGCTGACTCCAGTGCCCTGTGGTCTGCAGTGCTGCAGGCCCTGTGCTGGGTGCCAGAGACACAGCTGTGACCAAGACAGAGCCAGCCCACCCCCGCCAGACTCCCGGTGCAATGGAAAAGACAGACACGTACAGTTCGGGCTGACCAGGGCTGCACTGGGGCGGCACAGGCAGAAGGGGACAGAGAGAAGGCACTTGCCCTGGTGTTCAGGGAGGTTTCCAGGAAAAGGGGGAAAAAGTGACCCAGGCAGGAGGCTCAGAGGTAAGAAGGAAAGAGAAGAGGCCCAGAGTCCCAGCTCTGCCAGTGGTGGTCAGTCAGCCCCTTCTCTGGCTTCAGTCTCTACTCCTCGGGGAGGCCTTAATAACCTCCCAATGGTAACGAGCTCCGGGCAGAGGCTGGCATCTGGGGAGCCAGAGGGTGGGGGGAAGCCAGGAGTGGCGGAGCAGCCCCCCGGGCTCTGGGGCCCAGGAGGACCCAGCACAGGTGGTGGTGGAGATCAGTGAAGGGAGCCCAAGATGCAGTCCCCGGCCCCAAATTGGACACTTCCTGCCCTGGGCCAGCCCCCTGGTGGACCGGGACCCCCTACCCACCCCCACTCCCTCTCTCACTCCCATTAGTGAGGCCGCCTGCTGCGGCAGCTTCAGGCCAGGTGTTCCTGCCCACACTTGGCCCGGTGGTCACCATTACAAATGAATAATGAGCCCAGGGGCCAGCAAGACCTAGAGGGGGTTGGGCAGGGGACCAAGGCCTCAAGGCCCCCACCTCACCCTGCTTCCTGTCCCTCCCGCCATTCCAGCCCCTGGGAAGCTCACCAGGAGTCACCTTGCCGGCAGTCCATCATTGCCTGCCTGCCCTCCCCAGGACTCCTCAGCCAAGGGGGTCAGATTAAGCAAATAAAAATACAGACGGCCAGTTACGCTTGAACTTTGATATAAAATGAACCACGTTTTAGTGTATAGCCCATCTAGTATGTGGGACATACCTAAACTAAGACGTGACTTGTTGTTTATCCGAAGTTGAGATTTAGCTGGATTCTCTGGCGCCCCTTTCTAATCCTGCCCAGAGGGACAGGGAGCCTCAGTCATTCTTCCTGAGTTATGGATGAATGCCCAGATACTGATCAACGTTAACCCATCAGAGTCACCCTGTCCCCACGGGATGCTAGGGGCCTCCCTGTCAGCTGTGCCCCTCTTAGCTGCTGGACCCCGGGACGCCCGAGGAGCCCAGGAAGGTGCCCTGCGGAGGATGAGGCCGTGCTCATCTGCCAACTGCACTATTTGGGGTTTTTGTTTGTTCTTTTGGGGTTTTTGTTTGCTCAGTGGACTGAGTGCCAGCCTGCAAACTGAGAGAGGTTGCCAGTTCGATTCCCAGTCAGGGCACATGCCTGGGTTGCAGATCACTGTCTCCCTTGCATACCAATGTTTCTCCCCCTCTCTTTCTCACTCCCTTCCCTCTCTCTAAAAAATAAATAAACATTAAAAAAAGAAAATATTCAATAACTTTCATTGGACCCCTGCTCTCCCCAGGCATGCATTCCCCCCCACACACATGCAATGAACCAGACAGGGAGCGGTATCTACACAGTGGGCCGATTTGAACTTGTGACTGCAGAGGTCCCCTGGAGAGAGGGACAGAGGGGTCATGTGTCCGCCTCCCTCCAATTCCTGCTGAGTGGGACCTGTCATTTCTCTGGCCTTCAGCAAGGTCCCAGGGGCCAGGGCAGAGTCCCCAAGTCCTGCATTTGAATCCTGCCCCTTGTGCTGTGTGACTGAGTTCAGTGCTTTCTCTCTGCCTCAGTTTACTCACCTGTAAAACGGGCTACTACTACCACTAAAAGCACCGGACTGTCGGGTTCATTGAGAGAATTGAATGCATTAATATATTCGAGGAGCTTGGCTTGGCGCAAAGTTAGTGCTCATTTAAGTGGTGGCTGGTCCACCCGACCTCCCTTCTGGCCCCCGAGGGAGGGGCTGAGCGGGAATCGAAGGCTAATTTTAGCCCTGATGACACCCCCTGGCTGCCTGCCTTATCCAAACATCCTCAGCCAAGCATGAGGTTCAAAGCGTCCCCTGCCCCCCAAACTCTGACATCCAAGGAGCCTGTTTATTCATTCCTGTGCTGGAGCATTCCTTGTCTGCCCGCGCCTGCCACCCCGCTCCCGCCCAGCCCCTGCTATTCGCCCTGTGTCTCCCAGTTTCAGGACCTAGCCGCCTCACCTGTGGGCCCTTGGAGACAGCCCCTGACCTGGCGGTCAGGCTGGGGGCAGGGAAGAGGGTGGACAAAGGTCACTGTTGAGTCCCCGGAGCCTTTGTTTCTAATTCTCTGAGTAAGATGCCGGGCTCCTGTCTGCGGCGGTTCATGGATGCTGTCACTCATTCGGCGCCTTTTTACTGAGCCGCACAGGGACCTAGGCCCTGCCCCGTGGGGCTCCTTGTCTTAGGGCAAGGCAACGACAAGGCAGGAACCAGGAGAATGTTCCAGTGTACTCAGTGCTGTTCACGTATGTGTTCGTTCGTTCGTTCGTTCGTTTGCTCATTCAAGGTGTGTTTCTTGAGCCCCTCCTGTGTGCCAGGCACTTTCCAAGGGGCTCAGGACTCAGCAGTGAACAAGGCAGACCAGGATTCCTCATGGAGCTGACATTCTGGTGCGGGAGAGTGGCAAGGGACAGTAAGTGATGTGAAGAAGTCAAACATATAGTCCAGTTAAATGGTAGTACTTGATATGAAACAAAAAGCAGGAGAGGGGATGGGCAGAGCTGGTGGGAGGGGACAATTTGAAATAAAGTGATTCAAGAGGGAGATATTTGAAGGAGCCATGTGGGTATCAGGAAGGTAGAGTTCCAGGCCAAGAGAACAGCACATGCAAAGGTCCTGGGGTGTGGAGAGTGAAGAGGCCCATGGGAGATGCAGCAAGACCTGTGGGCTTTGCCTCTGAGATTGATGGAGGCCCTCGGAGGGTCTTGAGCAGAGGGTGGGCAAGATGCAGCCTGAAGTTCTCCCATCTGACTCTCCCCTTGTTCCAAGCAAGATCAGTCCCCAGACCGGCCGCCCTTTAGGTGGCGAGCCAGACCAGGGCCTGCAGCTGGGCCAGCGACCAGAGTGGCTGCAGGTGGATTGCAACTCTAAGTGAGGACTTCCAGGACATTCGGAGAGCCTCCCAGTGGGGGCGGGGACAGAATCTGGGCACGTCTTCCACACGTGGCATCTCCATTCGCTCACTCCGGGGCCTGGCCGGGGCTCCGCTCTCCCGCATTCCTGGCTCAGGTGTTTGCCAGCAGAGGGACAGGTATCTCAGAAAACTGGAAAACATCCTCCAAAAACAAACCAACAAGACCTCTGCTTTTCTATCTCCTTGTCCCAACAGATCTTCCCCGAATAGTTTTTTCTTTCCTGTAAAATTCCTTCACTGGCTTTTCTGATTCCAAAGCCACCACACACACTGCACACACCTCTCCAGAGACAGAGAAAGGGCCCTTTGTTCCCCAGCCCCTGCTCCCCGGGATTTTCTGTCTCCCGGCAGCCGCAGCGCACCTAGGCGCTGTGGGGTTTTTCACACACAGTTTTGCAATGGGCTTTTTTTTCCACTCGACAATAGATGGCCCCACAGCTTTTATTTCCAGAAATTGGAAAATGAAGCGTGTCTGGCCTCTGCCTCCTCACCTACCGCGAGTTGAAATTTAAGCCACGTGAACCCAGTTGGTCTGGGGTGCTGGGGGGTGAGGGGTGGGGTGGGCAGCCCCAACGTTCCAGGGACCCGGGGTGAAGGGGGGCGGGCAGCGCAGGGGTGCCAGGTTTCTGTCACCTCGAGCTTCTCCACACAGCAGCCCCAGCACCGTCTCCTGGGCAGGGAGAGGCTGCCTTCTTGCAAATACCACAGGAGGAGAAACTGAGACCCAGAAAGGGCCAGGAGCCCAGGCCTGTGAGTCTCAGCCCCGGCCCACAAATCTGCCCTGCCGAGAGTGTGTGCAGAGACCCTTGAGGGTTCTGGGAGGATCAGCTGGCTTTGGCTTCATTTTGCGACAAGGTAAGGCCCGGAGAGGCAACATAACTCACTCAAGGTCACACAGCTGCCAGAGGTCAAAGTCTGTTCTCTGAAGCTCTAGCAATCAAAAGCTCTGAGGTCAGAGAGACAGGCCCAGGTTCCAGCCAAGCTCCACCACTTAGGGGCTACAGGTGGAGTCTGCCATTAAATGAGGATTTCCTGAACATTCCAGAACATTCTGGAGACGGGGGAAATTGTTGCTCTCCGGAGAATGTCAAAAGAGACTAAGATGAGGGCCGGCGTGAATTCCAGGCACTTTCTGAGCTTCAGTTTCCCTGTCTGCACAGGGGACACTGGGGCTCTCTGTGATGCCATTGACAGGGGCTGGGACCTAGGATGAAGGGGGCACCTGTGGGTGAGAGTGTGGGGGGCCTGGAGTGCCTCTGCCAAGCCCGCCTGTGATCCCAAGCCTGATCCAGCCTCACTGGGCCCATCACTCACCTACCACCCACTCCACACACCTGGGGCCCCTCTCCCCACCGGCTGGCTGCAAGCCAGGGGTGTTGGAGGCCAGGCCGGGACTTCCGTGCAGGCCAGGGCAGAGCCAGTCCTGGGAGCGGGGGTAGGGCACAGGGTGGAACCAGGGGTCCCTTTGTCCCTGGTAGTAACTGCCTGCCGCTGAACTGGCATCTGACAGCTGAACTTCTCGTCCTTTCTCCCTCTCTTCATCTCCCTCTTTCTGGAAGTTTCTCTGAGTCCCAGAGGAGAATGAGAATCGTCCTTGAGCCCTAGGTTAACATAAGGAAGTGCCAGGGTGCCCCCACCCAAACCCAAGCACCATCTCATACCCCTACCACCTTCCCGTATGCCCAAAATTGCAGGTGTGGTTAATTTCTCACGCATCCCAGGCGGGAGGCCCCCTGTCCTCCTCCTGAGTTGCCTGCCACCCCTTGGCTGGCAGCCCTGAGGCCCCAGGGGCAATGAAATCTCCAGCAGGCTGGCTGCCCCATCACCCACCCAGACCAGGCCAAACAAGACTCTGGGGGGTTAGATGCAGGCAGAGACCCCAGCTGGGGGAGCACTAAGGCACCATCTCCCCCTGTACCCTGGTCCCAGCTCCTTCTCAGCCTGAGGGAGGGGGTCCTCCATGTCCCACACTCTGGACTCTAGGGCCAGCCCCTTTCCGGGGAAGTCCTGCCTGGCATTGGCTGGACCAAGCCTCCCTCCCGAGAGAGTCTGGGAGGCACTCTGGTGACAAAGCAAATTCAGGCCAAGCTCGGGCTCCCTCGGGCTTTGGGCAAGGGGTCTCCTGACCCCCCAAAAACTGGACCCCAGAGGCTGCTGGATGGACCAGCTGCACATCCTGATGCCAGGAAGCCTCTGCTCAAACCCTGAACCCCACCCCCACAGTCTCCCCACTTTCCAGCTGTGCGACCAGACATTTCAAATGGCCTGAAACAAAATTGTAGGTGGTTCGAGGCCATAAAACCCAATAATGGGAGGGGCAGTGGCAGGAGGCCTCCTGAACAAGGTAGCACTCGGAAGGAAGAGGCTGGGGCAGGAGAGGGTGTTCTGGTGGAGGGGACGGAGTGCCAGTGCAAGGGGCACGGGGAGGAAGCCACGGGAGGGCCGGGCTTCTGCGCTCGGTGGCTGCCAGGAATGATGACCTTGGGCCAGTGCAGGCGCTCAGGGGCCACCATGCCACTTCGAGTGGTTTGGGTGAGAGGGGGGGTGACCTGACTCCCCCAATCCCTGTGACAGGCACAGTTTTATTTCCAGTCCCTGTGGAGGAACTGGGTGTGCTGGGAGGGCCTGGGAGGGTAGAATGGCTGTGACCTGGAGCCTCAGAGACCCCCCTCCCCAGGGTCATCCCCTTCTCAGCAGTGAGGACCTCAGCCCAGGATCAGCATTCAGCCGGGGTTGGGGCTCTGCCAGGCTGTTCTTCCTGACCCTGGGAACACTGCCCTGAGGCCAGCCAGGTTGTCCAGTCCCAGTTGTCCTGAGCTCAGGTCACAGCAGGCCTGTGGGAGGCCCACTCAGGCAGGGATAGGGGCTGGTGTATGCCCACCAGCACCCCCACCTGGCTGCTCCTGCCCCAACCCACACCCTACCTATGACCTGGTGACAGGCGACTAGAGAGCTCTCAGGGACCACAGGGGCCTTGGGGTCCTGAGGTGTAGTTGTGTGTGGGGAGCCCCTGGGGAGAGCACTGCCCTTCTGGCCATATGGTGACAAGCAGATCTGAGCCAGAAGGCCCAGAGCAGGGGGATGGGAGGCACTTGGAGCCCCCTCCGGCCGCAGTCCCAGCTCACCAGGAGCTCTCAGGCAGAGGCCTCCTGGAAGCCTCCTGGCTCAGCCCAGGGCAAATAAAGTCTCTCCTGGCTCCTCTGGGGCATCTCAAAATGGTGTTGAGATGCCACAGCAGAGCCATCTTGTTTGAATCCTCCCCTTGACAGGGAACTCATTCCCTCTGAAGACAGTGGCACCAGCATGAGCCCAATGTGGAGGGGAGAGATTGAGGCTCTGGGAAGGGCAGTTCCTAACCGCGGGTCCCTCAGTAAAAGGCAGGCCCAGGGCCCCAACCCAACCCACTCAGCCAGGTTCTGACCACAGATGTGGACTAGGCAGAGCCCTAGAGCCCTCCACGGGAGACCTACTTGGGGTTGAAATTCTCTCTTCCCAGCTCTTGGCTCTCTTGCTCTTCCAGCTCTTCTGTCCTCAGAGGGCTGCCAGCCCAGCAGGGGGTGTGAGAGTGTGGCCAAAGCTATGATGGGGGACACACTGGCAGCTGTGGGAGCCAGGGGAGGGACCTGATGGGGCTGGGAGGGCAGGGGAGCCTTGGCGAGGAGGAGTCTGTACTGAGCCCTGAAGGATGACTGGAAATTGACAAGGCAGTGCGGCCAGAGTGCTCCTGGACCAGCAGTTGTGTCTCTGCAGACCCCTTAGTACATTTGAGACCCTGAGTGACTTGTGACAAAGACCCCCTCTCTGGACCTTGGTTTGCATATCAGCAGGGTGGCTGGGGGGAGGGAGGCTCTAGTCTTGGCCACAGGCCCAGGAAACAGTGACATGAAGGCTGACACCTCTATGAGTTATATTTTAATAAGTTACCAGATCATTCCACCTGCCAAGGAGTGAGCCATGAGGAGATTTGGGTCAGCCTCTTCTGTGAATGCCCTGCCCTGGGAGACCCACCCCCCCCCCCCAAGCCTCTTGGGCCCACTGCTGGCCTGGAAATAGCTAGACACGCAGACAGTGGGACTCCAGCTGCAGGAAGCGTCCTCACAGAACCACTTCCTTGTCTGGGCACAAGGAAGTGGGGTGCCTGGGCTGGACCTTGGGCCCTGACTTGCCTGCAGCAGCCTCCTCTTCCCCGGCCTCCCTGCCTCTGCTCTGCTCCCAACACCCTGCTCCGTCTGAAGTCTCCCCTGGCTCCCTATTGGGCCGGTGCTACATACTCCAGGTGTGGCTAGATGTGGCCTGGTCTTGGCACCGGTTCTGACTTCATCTCTTGCACAGGGATACCTAGCCTTACTGAACTGCCTCCAATTCTTCCATTTCTTGTTGCCTCAGGGCCTTGGCATGGGCTGTTCCCTCTGCCTATAATGCCCTTCCCTCCCTTTTACTTTGGGAACTCTGCGGGGCTTTAGCTCACAGACCACATGCCCAAGAGATCCAAACCAGGTCACACTCTCCTCACTTTATGCACCTTACAATTTTATGTCCACTTCTGAGCTTCCACACGTGTCGTCTGTCTCACCCACTTGCTCCTCGCGGTATCCCCGGGGACTGATACACAGCACGACCGAAGGGATGTGTGTTGGCTGAGAGACCGAATGAGAGGTGGGATCTGCTGGAAGTGAAGGTGGGGAAGTTTGAAATTCAGCTCACCTGCCCCCCCACACACGAAGGAACCCCTGGTGCCTCCCCAGCCACGGAACCCACGTTGAATAGCTTAGGTTAGCATTGTCACTTCATGGACGAGTCAATGCCCAAAGCCACAAAAGCTCAAGGTGGGGCCAGGATGACGACTCCAATCCTCAGCTTCCTGCACTGCCCCATCGGATCTTACAGCGGCCACTAGGGGAGTCCCACAGTTTGCTGTTGGGTGACAGCCTGGCTCCTGGGACAGGACACCCTGCATCCCCTGATGGCAGGCGTGAGGGCTGGACGGAGTTGTGCTGCAGCTAGAGGTCTGTCTCCTTCTCCTCCCTCGTGTCACCTTATCCACACCCTGGGAGGCCAGCCATGCTAGGTCCAAAACCCGCTGGTCAGCTGCTGCCCTCCCGGTAACGCCCTTGGGGCAAGTGCATCGGATGCCCCCCGGGAAAGGCCTCCTGGCTGCAGTCCCAGGGGCCTTTCTGGATACCGGGTAGAGCAGAGGTGTGGGAAGTGGCCAAACCAGGAGGAACTGAGTGTTTGTCTGGAAAGTTCTGGATTAGGAACCCCACTGCTTTCGGCTTCTCTCTTCCCCCATCTGGTAGGAAAAGAAGACGGGATATAAGAAGTGGGTTTTTGGTTTGGTTGGGTTTTTTTTTTGGATTTTCGTGGTGTCCCAGCACCGTGGCATTCTGCAGTCCTTTCTAGATGTCGTGGGTTCAACTTGGGAGGGATCTCAGTGCTGGTCTCCTGTTCTACCCCCAGCCCTAGTCTGTGCTCCTCAGGGTCACTGCCAAGGACCTCCATGTATCCTAGGAGGGGCTGCTGTAAACCCAGGGCCTAACCTGAAAAAGGAGAAACTATATTTATTTGAATTGCATTTCTGTGTATTGACCTCCGTGCATGGCTCAAAAGCCCTTCTGTACAAAGCAGAGGGGGTCAGAACCCAGCCTTCCTTCCCTGCCGACCTTGGGCTGTCTCCCTGAAGGCGTGTCTTTTGTATCTCTTTCCAGAAACATTGGTGTGAACATGTAATTCCACATTCTGCTCCCTTTTAACCACAGCAGGCTGCTGCCAGGTCCTCCATTCTGCACTTGGAGGTTCATGCCAGCTCTGCCCAATAGAAGGAGCCTGCCAGCCTCCAATGTCAAGTTTAAAACAACTTCACCCATTTAAAGCACGAAATTCAATGCTTTTTGCTATATCACATTATTTTTACTTTACATGACAACGCTCAACCAACCGAGCCATGCTGGTCAGGGCTCCATTATTTTTAAAACTGTGAACAAATAGCCCTGGCTGGTGTGGCTCAGTGGACTTGAGCGCCGGCCTGAGAACCGGTTTGTGGTTCAACTCCCAGTCAGGGAACATGCCTGGGTTGTGGGCCAGGTTCCCAGTTGGGGGCCTTTGCAAGGCAACCGATAAGATGCCAAATATATATGACACACAATTTGCCGTTTTGTCCATTTTTCAGTGGCATCCAGCGCATTCACACTGTTGAGCAGCTATCACTGCTCTTCCCAAAACTTTTCTATCACCCCACACAGGAGCTCCGTCCTCAGTAAGCAATCCCCCCGCTCCCCTTTCAGCCCCTCCAAGCCCCTGGTAACTTCTAATCTACTTCCTACCTCTATGAATTCACCTATTCTAGATAGTTCAGAGAATTGGAACCATACATGTCTGCCCTGTATAACTGGCTTCTCTCACTGAGCACACTGTCCTCAGGGTTCATTCACCCAGATTGTAGCAGGTGTCCAAACGTCTTCTCTTTTGAAGGCTGAGTAATATTCCGCCGTCTGGGTGGAACACACTGTGTTTGTCCATTGTCTGCCAGTGGCCACCTGGGCTGTCTGCAACTTCTGGCTGCTGTGAGCGTGGGTGTGTGGGCATCTGCTCAAGTCTCTGCTTTCGGTCCCTGCCGGTGGGCGTCTAGGAGCGAATCGCCGGCGATAGGGTAATTGTGTGCTTAGCTTTTTGAGGAACTTGCCCAACTTTTTTCTGCCACGTGCAAGGTAATTTTTGACTTTCCTTTTAGAAAGATTTTTAAAATTTAGTTTTAGAGAGAGGGGAAGGGAGGGAAAAAGAGAGGGAGAGAAACATCAATTGGTTGCCTCTAGCGCACCCTCAGCCAGGGACCTGGCCCGCCACCCAGGCCTGTGCCCTGACTGGGAATCAAACCGGTGACCTCTCGCTTTGCAGAATGACACCCAACCCACTGAACCACACCAGCCAGGGCTGTCATTTTCGGTTTTCTAGCAGCCACATTAAAAAGAATAGGAAGATACTAGTAAAATTAATGTTAATGATGTATTTTATTTTACCCAGTACATCCAGAGCATTATCTCAATGTGTAATCAATATAGAAATCGATGAGCTATTTCACACCCTTTTTTTTATATGACGCCTTAGCAATCCAGAGTATATTTTATACTTTAAGTGCATCTCTATTTGGATGTTGAGTTTTCAACAGCTATAGTAAAATGGGTTCCGACTCAGTGAGGTTGTACTTTAAAAGTTTATCTGTTCAGTTTTAAGTTTACATTTGAAATGTAACAACATCGACACTTCAGTCCTTCTGTTGTTATTAGTCACATGGCACGAGTCAGCCGCCTCACGAGGCTAGTGCCTCCCGGACGGGACAGTGCAGGGTTCGGCCAAACTACAGCCGTGCGCCACTTCATGGCAGGGGTACGTAGGTTCTGAGGGTCGGTGCATCTTAAATCACTCCTCACATCTCCAGTTTCCCTTTCTTAAAACTTCTGGTCCTGGCTGGTGTGACTCTGTGGATTGAGCGTCCACCAGTGAAACGAAAGATTGCTGGTTCGATTCCCTGTTAGGACACGTGACTGGGTTGCGGGTCCCAGTTGTGGGAGACAACCGATCGATGTTTCTCTCCCTCTCTTTCTCCCTCCCTCCTCTCTCTAAAAAGAAATAAAATCTTAAAAAACACAAGAAATTCTACAGCAACAAACACTGTCCAATAGAGATACAATGCAAGCCACACGTATAACTAGTATTTTTCTAGTACCTACATTTTCATATGAAGTTTTGGCAATCCAGAGCATATTTTGTAAAATTAATTTAATAACATACTTTCTTTCAACCAACAGATCCAAAGTAGTATTATTTCAAAATGTGATTAATATTAAAGTTACTGAGATATTTTCATTCTCTTTTTCTTCTTAAGTCTTGGAAGCCCGGTGTACATTTTACGGCAGCACACCTAATGCAGACACCCCCTTCTTTTTTTTATCCTCACCCGAGGACATTTTCTTATTACTTTAAAAAATATATATTTCATTTATTTATTTCCAGAGAGAGGAGGAGGCAGAGAGGGAGGAAGAGAGGGAGAGAAACATCGATGTGTGGTTGCCTCTTGTGCACTCCCAGCTGGGGACCCGGCCCGCCACCCAGGCCTGTGCCCCGACTGGGAATCGAACCCGCAGCTGTTGGGTCTGGGTCTGCAAGACCACACTCCACCCGGCCGAGCTACTGCACCAGCCGGGCCAGGGCCTCACTTTCCACTGTGGATACTTAATCTGTGCTTAGGCTCCATAAAACAGAAAGCGGAAAAAACAGATTTGCACATCCAAGATGTTCCAAATGTACTTAAAAGTTTTCCAATCATTAAATTGAGGACCAGACATTGTTTTTGGTTTGGGTTTACTTTTTATTTTCAAGTTGTTTTTGATTTACAGAAGAGAGTATCCGCTTTTAAATGTGAAATGAGCAGCAACAACTCGCGTTCCCCAGACACAACAGCCGCATTTCAAGAGCCCAAGAGCCATGCCAGGCTAGTGGCCGGTGAACCAGACGATGCGGATGTAGAGCAGTTCCCTGATCGCAGGAAGCCCTCCTGGACCGTGCTGGGCTGAAGCTTGGGCTCCACCTGCAAAGTGGGAGAGAAGCTTGAGGTTACGTTGGGAGGAGCGAGTTGAGGTTCTGGATCATAATGGCTGTAGCTGTGTGCGCCTGGGCAAGAGACAGATGTGTCTCTCTGGGCCTCAGTTTTCTCATCTGTGACATGGGCAGCTCCAGGGCTGCACACCCGAGGTGGTACATTTCCACTCCATTGGTTGGAGTCTGGGTCTGGGAGGACTTTGTGACCACTGGTAGGGACAGGAAAGACTGGGAATTTGGGGAAATCAGCCAGCACAGACCCAGAGAAGCTGTTTTGGAGTACTTATTGAACATGAACACCAAGTAAATATAAAATCCAGTTCACACTGGCATCCCTGAGCACTTTTTTTTTTTTCCCTGCAAACAGGCCAGGCTCTCTTTCACCTCCAGGCTTTTGCCTTGGCTGTTTCTTCTGCCAGGATCATTCATCCCCCTGACTCCCACTCTACCTGGTGAGCTCTTACATAACCTTCAAAACCCAATCCTATTGTACCCCTCCCAGACAGAGCCCTGGATTTAAGCCTTAATTCCAGGGCACTGGAAGCCTCTTGTAAATGACTCTGTCTTCTGCCCCCGACTGGGGCAGAGTCTAAGAAAGTTGAGAAAGGGTCAAGATGGGACCTGGGAGCTGTTGGGACCTACCCCACCTTCCCTGGGGACCCCTCCCCAGGTAGAGAGGTCGTGTTGCCTAGAGCCTGGGAGAAAGCAGCCTCGGGTCACTGTTTTTGTTGGAATTCCAGCTCTGCCATTTCCTCACTCTGAGTCACTTGGCCTCAGTTTTCTCATCTGTAAAATAGGAATCACACCAGTGCCTGTCTCAGGGCTCATGAATATTAACTTTGGCCACCCACGTGTACCCCCAGGCGTGAGTTATTATTTTTGTTATTAATGGTACTGTCTCCACTTTCCCTCCTCCCAGCTGCCCTGACCCATGGATCCACTCGGCTGGGCCCAGACACAATGTCCCTGGTGCTACTATCTCCTTGGGGTGCTGTTGCAGCTGCTTTTGACTGTGTGCTTCTTCTCCTACCTGTGTGTGTCCCACAAGCTATGTGGTCCCCTTGACCAACAATGGGCTTTCTCACAACAGCTCCCAAAGGGTGGGCAGGGTCAATGTCCTCTGAAGAAACCCTGACAGGCCACCTCAGGGGGCCCCCGCCCACCCGCCCCTGCTTCTTCTGCTGTGGACATGGACATTCAACATCCTGTACCTCTGTCCCGCTGCTCAGAGCTGTGGCCCGGCTCAGCTGACTGTCAGCTGGCCACCAACTGCAACGTGTGCCTTTGGGTGGATGTAGCCCCCCTGCATCCCTGAGAGGTCAGCTACCAACCACAGACACAGCTTCCGCCTTCCCCTGGCCGCCTAGCCAGCGCTGGGTCTGGTTCAACCAGGACCTGCCCAGCCACGGTCCACCCCTGAAGGTCCTGTGTGGGCACTTTACTCTCACCATATCCTACCACACAGACTCCAACATCACGTGGTAGGGCTGGTTTGAGCCATGGCCTGGCCAGCTGGCCGGTGCACCGGTCAACCTCTGAGCCAAGACCGAGCTGGTGGCCAGATGGTGTCCAACTGGAGGAAGGATTCGACCAGATGTTTTAGGTTCGCCTCAGAGTGGACATGTACAGGGGCTCCCACAAGCCACTGCCCTGGCGGTCATGACTGAGTGGCTGTCCCAGTACAAGTTTTACCTGGCTTTTGACAACTTGCACCCCAACTGCATCACAGAGAGGCCATGGAAGAATGCCCGGCCTGGACCAGGACCATGGTGTTGAGCCCCAGCAGGAGGAGCAACAATTCCTGCCCCTGACACCTTTATCCACTTTACGGCTTCCAGAGCCCCAGGGACCTGACCCGGTATCTGCTAGTGGTAGACAGAGACCACGCCCACTACCTGAGTTACTTCCACTGGCAGGAGACACTGCAGCCTCCATCCTGCCACTGGGACCTGATGCTCTGCGAGGCTTGCTGGAGGCTGCACCAGGAGTCCAGCTACCAGTGACCAGCACAGCCTCCTGGTTCACATGGGCCGACCAGCCTGGGGCCTCACCTGCCAGCCACTTCTGCTTTCAGGAACCTCACCTACCAGGGGCCTCACCTCCAGCGGGGGGCAGGTGGGGGTTGTCTCACAAACTGAGGGCCTTACCTGCTAGAAATCTCACCTGCTGCGGACCTTAGTTGCTGTAGATCTCACTTACCTAGGACTTCACCTACTGGGCACCTCTGCTGCCAAAAATCTGGGCTCTGAGAACCTCACCTGCCAGGGACCTCACTTGCTGGGGCCAGGGGGCTGGGGAAGGGGGTCTCACCTGCTGGGGATGTGGGATGCTGGGGACCTCACCCACGAAGGTGCTCATTGCCTGGCCTCAGGTCCCTCCTGCTAGTGATGGCCCTGCTGGATCTGCTTGTGGTTATTACCGCTGGAGTGACTGCCTGTGGGACCGGCAAGGAGGTAACATCGACACCGTCTTCCAGATGAAATGTTCCAGCGAAAACTGATGTGTCCTCCCTTATTCTAGAACAGAGGTCCTCACTCCAGGGCAACTCTGCCCCCCGGGGACACTTGGCAATGTCTGGGGACATTTGTAGTTGTCCAGATTTAGAGTGGACTGATAGCATCAAGTGGGCGGGGGGTCAGGAATGCTGCCCAAAAGTCTTCATGGCCCCCCAAACTCAGAACAGTCTGGTCACAAATGTCAAGAGGTGGAAAACCCCTTAAGATCAAGCCCATCAGGCAGAGTGGGGAGAGTAAGGCCCAGAGGGACTAGAAAGTGGGGGCCAGGCTGTCTTGGGGTCAGCACGTGGCAGGGCTGGCACAAGGACAGGGACCACCCCTCGAAGGAGGTCAAGGGGGAGGGAGTGTGACACTGTGTGTGACACATGATCATGCAGGGCTAGGAGCATGACCATCAGTGAGGGTGTACGAGGCTGTGTGTGACAGAATTCGCGAGCCTGTGTCCTTTTTTCCGAATGAGTGGTGACTCTGAGGGTGCCCCTCTCTGAGTGTGCAGTTCTGAGTGTGAATAACAACTGAGCGGGTAAGCATGTGGGCTGAGGGCCTGGGTGTGATTCTGTTAAGACCCATGTGGGTGGCAGTCTCTGTGCTGTGTGTGTGTGTGTGTGTGTGTGTGTGTGCGCGCGTGTGTGTGTGTGACCTGAGCTGAGAACTCCCGCCCCAGGGGTCTGTGGGGTGCTCTGTTTACATTTCAATTATTTAGCAGGCTAAGCCAGAGCTCTGTGGTTGGGTTGCTGGATCTGGGTGGGAGACAGGGAGGCTAAGGTCCCAGGACGCCAGGGCCCCTGGGGATGGGGGTACACACACACACACACACACACACATACAAGCCAAGCTTCGAGAACTATAAACACAGGCTTCAAGGCCAATTTTTCCACTGCATGTCCTGAGCTCAGCAATGTCCCTCTTTGAGAGTCAGGGCCATCTAGGATGGGGAAACTGAGGCTCAGCTTCCACAGTGTCTGGGGACTCCAGCCTCTCTGCCACGCCAGGCTGAGTCAGCCCAAACTGAAGGAATCCAGCGCCCCAAACCTCCAAACCTCAGAGACAGAATACTGCGGGGGCGGGCAGGGGCCCCAGCCAGCCTCCATCCTGAAGCTGTCTTCCAAGCAGACCACCCACTAGCTGGGGTCTGGCTGCCAAGCCATGCTCTTGGAGCTCCGTGTAAGTCCTGCCTGTTAGCTGCCTCGAGTTTCTCTAGCTACAACCGGGCCTTGGGGAGCAGGGAGCTGGAGACGGTTTCTGCCCGGCTATGTGATCCTCCTTGGGGACAGCTTCTGATTGGAGCTCTCCAGCTGCTGGACCCCGATTGGGTCTGGAAATGATGTGGTGGCTAGAGGGTGGTCTTGAACTCAGATGTGTGGGAAAAGGGAATGGGGCCAGTCTAGGGAAACAGTAAAGGAGGGAAGGGGATGTTCCTTTGGGAGCCCCCAGTCTGAGGGGCTGGAGAGGAAGGGTCCACGCCCTCTAGTCTTTTAGATGCCAGCCCCAGCTCAGCTCGCAGCGCCTGCCCCCTCCCCCGCTGCTTTTCAGACCAGGGAACCCCTGATCCCTCCCTGTGCTCTGGGAACTCAACACCCTGCGCCCTTCCTGGGCCTGCCAAGCATCAAGGTGACACCGCGGGCAAATCTAAACTCCGCCCAGCGCTTTTTCCGTCCTCTGCGGGGGCTCGTCATAAATCCCCCCTCGAGCTTCGGGCAGGGTTTTATGGGCCAGGACCTAGATCCCTTGGGGCCGCTCTGCCCCAGCAGGCGCCGGTTTCGGGCTGGACGGGGCTGGCGTCCACCCCAGACCTATCCCCACAGGGAGATGGGCAGCGCACGAATATTTTTAGCCAGTAAAGGAAGATAGCGTCTGCGAGGTCACTGTCGTGGGGGCTGACCCGGCGTGAGGATTCTCGTCAGGTGAGGGACGCTCGGGTCCACCTGGACCTCAGTCTCTTCTGCAGGGTGCCTCCACCTTCCCCTACCAACCTCCATTCTCCCCTTTCCCTCCCCGGAAGCACACACCGTGTGGAGGTGGGGATGGGGACAGCGTGGGGAGACGGTCCAGCCGGACCCGTCTCATTCATCTACACTGTGACTCCATCTTCTCCCAGAAACACATCTTGCTGGGATGCGGCACGCTGGGGAGGAGCAGAGACCTGCAGGGAGGTGCGATGGACGGCCCCTGACGACGTGGCCCCGATTCCCCCTATTTCCCTGCTTGTACCCTGAGCACGGGACCCTCTCTGAATATTTCCTTTCCCCGCAAAGCAAACGGGATCTGCCCGCCCCCCTGCAGGTGATACCCGCACCCATCCCCTTTTTCCCAATGGATATGGCGCCGCTTTCCCACACGCCCTCCCCCTCCAAGAGGTGGACACCCCTGGTGCGCACAATCAAGACCCGGCTCTATTTTCCACACTTTATCTCTGTACAGTTATCGCAAGAGTCCCGAGGCCTCGACGGCATCTTCAGCGCCTGGGCAGTCTGTCGCGGGGTTTGCCAGGCGGGGCTGTGGGTGCCGTCGGGGCAGGGGAAGTGGCCGCCGTCTGGCCGGGACCGGTGAGGTAGGGTCACACGCAGGCGCACTCGCGCGCCGACAGCTCGTGAACCGTGTGATAGCGGCTGTGCGCGTCCAGGAAGGACACTTCGTCCTCGTAGGCCGTCGGGCGGCAGCAGGGCTGCGCGCGAACCCTTTCCCGCCGCACGCGCCGCCGCTGGCGCAGGCGCCGCAGGCCCAGGTCGTAGACGCGCGCGGCCGCCTCGCACGCGCCTGCGCAGTAGCGGAACAGCACCGTCTCGTCCGACGCGTAGCCCAGGCCCAACTCGCTCACGCGCACCTCGAGTTCGCGCAGCCCGCACGGCCGCGTCCCCGACCGCGCACGCGCGCGCCGCCGCCGGGGTCCCGCCCGACGGCGGGGACTCAGGGGCCGCCCGGCCCACGGCGTCAGCTTGCGCAGGTCCACGGCATCTGGGGCGCCCTGCAGCAGTGCACGGTCTGCGAGGGGAGGGAGAGAAGGGGGTGGGGGTCAGCGGGTGGCGGGAGGGACCCCCCCGACCCTTGATGTTCCCCTGCAAAAAATGACTCTTGAGGGGACACTGGGGCGCCAGCGCATCTGCCTGGGCGGTGTTGGAGGGGTGCATATCCAGATCCCCACGCTTGACCCCCCAAGGCTACCAACACCTTTCTGGACCCTGTTGCAATGCTGAGCTGCTCAGAGCCTGGCTAACCCTTCCTGGGTGCCCTGGACCACTTTCCAGCCTGCCCTACCTGAGCTGATCTGATCTGAGTGTCTCAGCTGCTCTGGGCACCCCACAATACTGTCTGTGGATCCCATCCTTATGCTGAGCTGCCCCAGGGTACTGACACACCCTCTCTGACCAGTGTTGGGAGTGCTGCTTTCCCCACCCTCACCCCTCCCCCTTTAGTTGAACTGTATGGGTCTCTGCTTCACTCTCTGGGGTCTCCCACCCAAAGCCCCCACATCTTCTCTGAGCCCCTGGGCTGTTCACAACCCTCCGTGGTGTCCCTACTGCTCCGCTGTGCAGTGGGACTCAGTTCCCCCATCCAGAAACCCAAATGGAGGTGTTTGGGCTTCTCAGAACACACAGAAGAGCAGCAGACACCGAGGCCTGCGTGCGGACCCAGGACATGGGATGGCATCAGCTGCTGTCAGGGCCACTCTCATGTTACAGGTAAGGAAACTGGGCACCCAAAAGAGCAGACGTGGCCAAGGCTGTACCACCAGCAGGTGTCAGGGAGAGACACAAACCCAGATAGCATTCTTCCTGCCTCTGTCAAGTGCCCAAGTTTGGCCCAAGTTCAGCCGTCTTCTCCCACAGCTGCCGGGAGGTGCCCAGACTCATAGAATCCCAGGGTCCTGTAACCTAAATTTATTCCCCAGGAGACTGGCCCTGCCCCAGTACAGCGAGTCCTTACTGCACATCGTCAGTAGGTTCTTGGAACTGCGGCAAAACAACGAAGACTGAAACCAGTTTTACCAAAGGCTAATTGATGTAAAGAAGAGTTAAGTTCCTCAGGCATCTCATCGTTAGCACAAAACTATGTTTGAGGAAATAACTTTATTCGAGAACCTGTTATACTCCGCAGCCCCAGGAGAGAAGCGCAGGCATTGGAATGGCTGTTGGGAGGCTCCCAGCCCCTGACAGGTTGCAGTCACGCTTGTGATTGGGAGAAGAAATCCTAAGTTTAGCCCCCACCTCCCCCCAAAGCTAGCGCACCTGGCTGTCAAAACAAGTAAAGGGGAAGCCTGAGGGGGAGGGGCTGTTGCCCTGGGGGTGTCTGTTTCTATAGGGGATCTCAGAAAGCAGACAAGCCCCCATTCTGAGCCTAGCTGTGCCACTGACCTTGTACAACTTCAGGCATGTGACGGCCCTGCTGTGCCTGTCTCCCTCTCTGCTCAGTCTGCTTGCAGAGCTTGCCCAGTCCCTGCTGTGTTTGTGGCTGGGAGGGTGGAAAGTGGGGAGCGATGGAACAGACTTTTCTGAGTTTTTGC
Source organism: Macrotus californicus (assembly GCA_007922815.1). Lineage (NCBI taxonomy): Eukaryota > Metazoa > Chordata > Mammalia > Chiroptera > Phyllostomidae > Macrotus > Macrotus californicus. The sequence continues at coordinate 27,718 of VMDR010001175.1, forward strand.
AGCCCAGGAGGAGGACCGGGATGGCCAGCACTGTCTGCTCGGGGTTTAGGTTTGAGCCTGGCTCACTTCTGATGCCTACAATTGCCCATGTAGTGTGCACACTCCAAGGTGTGCATCTAGAGAGAGCTATTTGGGAGGTTGCCAGATGAAATACAGATGCCCAGTTAAATTTGAATTTCAGATAAACAGTGAATAATCTTTTAGTATATCCCTGCATCCCTCCAGCAGGCCTGGCCACGTGCACAGGGTCTGGAACACAAAGAGATGAGATCTGCGCCCTGCCCTCCCCCCACCTCAAGCCTGAAATTCCACCATCAGCGCATTAGTCCCAGGGACTAGAACATTAGGCCTTGGGGGAATCAGCAGCCACTCCCTTCCCGCAGTACAGCTGGGCACAGGGATAGGACACAGGCCTGGCAGGTACCACCCATGGCCTGAGACACTTCCTAGTGGATTCCATCATTGGTGCTTTGTCCCCAGAACCTGGAGCACTAGCTTTTGGGGGTCCCACCCGGGTCTCTGAGACCCAATGTCCTGAAAAGGACTCTGGTCTACAAGGGCAAGTGGTAGGGGTGGGAGTGCATGCTGGAGGCTACCCTTGTCCATTGTGAAGACAAGAAAGGACTGTGTGGTCTGGGTGTGCGTGCTGTTGCCACCCGCAGGCGCCATGCATGTGCCAGGCCTGCACCTACATCCCAGCCGCCCACGTGGGCACACCATGTGGACATTGGCGTGCACATACAAGGTCAGGGCCCACGCAGAACTTATACAGGACAGGTGCCAGAGGCACGTGGGGAGTTGGATCAAGTGGCCACATTCCCCAGGTGGGTGTTTCACTTCTCTGCCTCCCTGCCTTTTCCACATCTGTCTCTCCCACCCTTGTCTGTCTCTGTTTCTAGGTCTCTCTCTGTCTTCCCCCTTCTTGGTCCCCGTCAACCCATGCAGGTCACTGGGGCCTCCAGTCCAGCTCCCCCTCCCCACACAGTGCTGTGGGGAGCCACCCAGCTGAGTTCCTAGGTCTAATCTCCATCTGGCCCCATGAGCCCCAAGGGACAGAGCCTAATTCCTTGTGACAGTTGAGCCAAGAGACCCCAGTTCCCAGGAGCCATCCCCCCACTAGGCCATTGGGAGATTTGCACCCTCCCTCCACCCCATCTTTAAAAAGCCTCTGTGGCCCGTTTCTACTGCCTGAAATTCCACCAGTATGGCCACCCCTATGTTGGGGGTATCTGACCCGAGACCAAGAGAGGGGCTTACACTGGGCCAGGCGGGCGATCCGGGCATCCAGGGTTCGAGGTGGCCGGCGCAGCGGGGCTAATGCGGGTCCGAGGCGTTGGTTGAGGAGCAGGCCATCCCGACACATCCAGATGGAGAGCACAGAGCTGCAGAGCACCGAGGCCAAGGCCGCTGCCTTCCAGCGCTGCATCCTTGGCCTGTGAGCACGGGATGGTCAGCCCCACAGCCTCAGTCCGCCAGGCAACAAACAGGCACGGGATATTGGGCCAGGCACTGGGGACACAGCGGGGCCTCTGATTTGAACCACCGCTGCTTAACAATCAATAATAACAGACATGATTTAGCAAGGAACCACTGAACATGGTTGTGAACAACACTGTTAAGGAGGGGCTGGGTGCTGTGCCAGAGGCATCAGGGGAACTGCCCCACCTGGGGGTCCCAGAGTGCTTTCCTGAGGGTTGAGGGAAGTTGAGACTTAAACAAGGTAGCAGCTGGCCAGGTAGAAGAGAGCGGTATCTCAGGCAGGGGGAACAGCCAGTGCAAAGGCACTGAGGCTCAATCAAGCTTGGCCAATCCAGCCAGGCGCCCAGAGCGTTTAGGGAAAGGGTGAAAGGTGACGGCATTCCCAGTAGGGGGCACTGTGGGGTAAGGGTGGCCAGGAGACCCAATGCTTTGAATAGTCTGGGAGGCAAAAACCTTGGGATTGAGTCTTTGTCCTTGGGACTGACTTCCTGCCCCTTTCAGAGCCTGGGTTTCCTTTCTAGACAGGTTAAGCTGATTCCCAGGAATGGGCTGCAATGAACCAAAGCTGCTCTGGACCCACTTCCAGGCTATTGCCTGGTCCAAGCTGGTCCTTCCACCCAGAACACTATTCTCTCCCTCTCCACTTCTATTCCTCTTCCGGCTCCTCTTGGACCAGCGACTCCCCCAGGAAGCCTTCCCTGACTGCCCTCCATCCCAGGCCCTGAGCAAGCATCAGAGCACCCATTACTCGGTGCTGTGACTGCCTGGGAGCATCACGCTTAGTGCACACAATGTTTAATAACCCTCGTGCACCCCCACAACCATGTCAGAGAAGCTCCCTGCTGCCTGGCGGCCCCTGGCCCTCGTTTACATTCCCCCACCCGGCTGCCTGGTGCCGGCCCGCGAGGGACCTGGCGACAAGCCCGGTGTAAACATTTACACAGAACGCTGAAAGCCGGGCTGGACGCGGGTCAGCAACTGGGCTGGGCCGCGGGGTGCTGGGCGCCCCCATGGGCGCACCTCTGAGCATAGGCTGCTCGTCCAGGTCACAGGGGTTATTTGCATTTCATTTGCGTGTGATTTGCATAGGCCCAGCGGTGCGTGATTACGCAGCGCTCGCGCTCCTGTCTCACGGATGCACCGGCACAGGACCTACACCCAGCAGTCAGCAGCAGTGAGTGCTCATTAAGTGCCTGCTCTGTACAAGACCCCGTGGTGAGCCCAGGAGAGACGCACTATTATCTCCATTTTACAGTGGGGAAGCTGAGGCACAAAACAGACAAGAAGGGGCTTGTTCTAGGGCATTTGGCTAGAAAAGGACCTGAGATTCCAACGCGGGCTCTTTAACACCAGACACATCACATGGGCTGCGCTGGGCTGGACTCCGGAGCAGAGGCTGTCCAGTCACTCCAAGGACTTGCCAGCATGTGGTATCACAATTGTTATTGCTGTCGGTGGCAGTGGTAGAGAGTGAGCTCCCAGACATGGGGGCATGTAAACAAACCCTGAGCCCGGCTGGATATCTGAGGGCACCGCACTTGCAAAGCCCTGGGGGCAGGGCCAGGCCGGGCTTGTTGAAGGAACAGGGAGACCGCTCCTGTGACTGGAGCAGAATGAGGCAGGGGAGGTGACAGGGCAGCTAGTGTGGGGCGTTGTGGGCTGCAGGGGGAATATCTCATTCTCAAGGTTGTGCAGTAAGCAGAGGTCAGCCATTTGTCAGGTGCCCAAAGCCACCCCCTTTATTCTTTTTCAACATTTTTATTTATTGATTTGAGAGAGAGAGCAAGCAACATTGATTTTTTGGTCCACTTCTTTAGGCATTCATTGGTCAATTCCTGTGTGTGCCCCAACCAAGGATGGAACCTGCAACCTTGGCGTATCTGGATGACACTCTAACCAGGTGACCTGCCCGGCCAGAGCACCCCCTTTATTCTTGTTTCTTTTTTTATTTTAAGATTTTATTTACTTTTAGAGAGGAAGGAAAGGGAGAAGGAGAGGGAGAGAAACACCGATGTAAGAGATCAACATTGATCGGCTGCCTCTCATTTGCCCGACAGGGGACCAAACCCATAACCCAGGCATGTGCCCCAACTGGGAGTCAAACCAGCGACCTTTAACTTTGAAGGAAGACGCCCAACCAAGTCACACCAGTCAGGGAAACCCCCTTTATTCTTAATGAGCACCTACTACATGACAGATCCTGTTCTGTAAACAGTGCATATTAAGTCATTTCAACCTCACAAGAATCTTTATCCCCATTTCACAGATGGGGAAACTGAGGCCTAGCGTAGTAACATGGCTTACCCAAGGTCACAGAGCTGAGATTGGAACTCTGGTGGCCACAACCCCCAGTAGGGGGAGATGGCAGGGAAACCTACCCAGGCTCAGGACCACAGGTGAACCCGGCTTTCTCTTGATCCCAGCACCCCGCTTGCTCTCATACCCCAGCCTAGGAGCAGTGTGCTGCAGCTTCCCTGTTGGAACCAGGCCCCTGCACAGCACCAGGCTGTGGTCCTCTGTCTCTCCTAAGGGCTTAAGAGGGGACTGAAAGGGTGGGTGAGGCAAAAGCCAAGAGATGGCCTGGCCAGAGGAGTCCTCCCCACCCCTCCCCCGGCGGCCTTGAAGCGGTAGACCCCACCAGAGCTCTGATGGGGGACAGGAAAGCAGGGGGGCTGACAGTGGAGGGGGCCCAGCATGCCAGCTGATAAGCATCTGTTAACAAAGGGCCTTTCTGTAAGGGGGTCACCCAACTGGTTTGTCTCTGGCACAGACCTGACCCTGAGAGGGCGACGTGGGTGTGGCGGAGGGCACAGGGAGGGCCCAGGTGTGCTTGTGTAATGGAGGCCTCTAGACTTGAGGAGGTGAGTGCCTCGCAGCACCTTTGGGGCTCACACTCATTCACACCCAGAATTCTCATATTTGCACACACTGTGTCCCACTCACACATGGGTGTTTTTACACTGTCAAACAATATCCCATTTACACATTCAATGTTTTCATACCCACAATCATGCATTTGGACATTCTTACATACACTGAAACCCTCACATTCACACACCTGAGCACTATCACATACATACTTGGGGGTTCTCACACACCCAAACACGATCATACTCACACACTAGGGTGTTTTCACACTCCTACTCAAACATTATCATATATTTGGATATTTCATCATTAGCCTTCGAACATCACACACACTTGCACACAATCACACACTCATGTTTTCACACTCACATTCAAACATCAAAACACACAGGAGCATTACCACACTCACACACGTGGGTATTCTTAGATTCGTGCATTATAACACTTGCACACTACCATGTGCACATGCTAGTGTTTCACACGTGCACTTCCACACTTGGGCAGTTTACATCACACTCAAACATGATCACACTTGAACAGTACTATGCTCACACAGCGGTGTGACTCTGCATTCTGGCTACATGCCCATGCATGCAGGGGCACATACACGTGCACACCTCAGTGCTGTTGGCTTCTCGCTGCTAAGATACAAGAGGAACAGTGAACAGCACCCTCACGGTGGGCTGAGGGTGAGGCCTGTGGAAGTGGAAGAGGCAGAATAACCCAGGAGAGAATTGCCCTGGCTGTAGCCCCTGGCACCCAGTCAAGGTTCACACCTGCTGGCATCTCAGGTGCCACCCACACTGCCCTGATGGGGACTGGCCGATTCCCTTCCAAGCCCTCAGACAATGTCCAGACCCTGGAAAGTCCTCACTGTAGGGGGAAGGGAGCAACCTTCCTACTTAGGGGCCAGGCCAGTCTGAACTGCAGCAAGACGGATCGAGGCTAGACCTCCATCTCTAGCTGAAGGCCACAGTATCCCCAGGGCTGGGGTAGGGCAGGAGGGGAATCTGAAACTCAGAGAGGAGCAGTGATGAGCAGCCCAAAGTCAGTCAACCAGGCAGGTCCTTCCAATCATCCAAGGAGCAGGCATTCAGGGTGAAGGTGTGTGGGTGTTTCTGGCAGCTTCCTTGGTGGTGCCAGGAAATGGTGCTCATTATCCTGGTGTCCAGGCAACGCCCTGGGGCTCCGCCTGTCCACAAAGCTTCCCAGGGACACCCACCAGGCACACTTGTTCCCAGGGTGAACAGCATCTGTCCTGCAGAGCTCCTGGCCTCAGGGAGGCACCTGCTTCATGCTTGTTTCCAGGGACAGGAAGGATGAGAGGTGACCCCTCAATCCACTCACCCCTTCAATCTGGGGAGGCATGGAATCAGGGCCTGTCGTCATTTGGCAAACTCCTACTCATCCTTCAAAGCCCTAGGTCCTGAAGCCCCCTTCTCCAGAAAGACTTCCCTGCTCTCCATCTCGGCACCCTTGCCACAGGTCCCTCCCTCTTGCCCAGCCCTGCAGCATAGTGTCTATGTCCATGCCTGTCTTTTCTGGGGTAGGAGTTTCTGGAGGGGCAGCCTGGGCTGGGTTATTGCAATAATTCTGTTCATAGAGGCATGAGCTGGCTGCAGCTCCCCAGTCTCCATGCTTTTGGTGCCTCCCTCATGTGCTCTCTTCTCCTTCCTTTCCCCCTCACTCCTGGACACATCCCTGGTCCTCCCATAACTCAATCTCCCCATCTTCAGAAAGTGTCCAAAGGGGGCCACCCAGCACTGTGAGAATGCCCAAAGGACCTGGGAGGGCTTGATGGGGTGGTAATAGGGCTGTCATCACTGCCCATGGCAGAGCAAGCCGGGCTGTGTAGCCACATGGGCAGACGTGGGGGGAGCCTGCACACCCAAGGAAGGGGTGTGTCTGTGAACACTGACTGCAGCACATGGACTCCAGACAGCTGGACCCCTGCTCTGCCTCTTCCTGGCTGGGTAACATGCTCCTTTTCCTCTCTGAGCCCCAGTCTCCCCATCTGTACAACGGACTGCCCAGGAGCCCTCCCTCATTTGGAGGGCCATTTAATTAATTCAGTGAAGTTCTGCAGACCTGGCTGATGGCAACGGCTGGGCCCAGCCCTCGGACACGCGTGCTTGCAGGCCTGTACCTCTGTTTCCCCCTTCAGCGCTGACAGCTCCACGGCTGGCAGCTGGGCCTGTTCCTGCGAGAGCCCTGCTCGCCTCCTCTCCCCCAGATGGCCCCTGGGGGTCCACTGATGGGGAGACTGAGGTCCCATGACGGGCGGGACTTGGGCCTCTCTCAAGGCAAGACTCAATGGTTCTGCAAAACAAGAAACAAACTGCAGCCCACAAAAATGTGTCCCCTCCCTCGGAGAGCCCCAGGGCCCAGCCCCACCCACGGTGGGGACCAGGAGGCCAGGGCAGTCTTGAGCTGGCAACACACATCTGGGGGTAAACCAGGAACATCTGGCTAGGACAGCTGGTTCTGATGCTGCATCTGCAGGGGCTAGGGCCAGCCCGTGGGATGGCCTCATGGCGGGCACAATCACCGACACCCCCAGCAGACCAGACCCTTCCAGGCCTGGCCAGAGTGGGTGGCATTGCCTCTCTTCTTCTTCCTGCAACCTAGGAGCTGCCCGCTGCCCAACTGCTAGCACCACGGCTGGCCCCTGCTACTCTGAGCATCAAGTGTCAGCCCGAGCTTCTGTTAAGGGGCTCTTGGTTTGTGACGGCCGAAGTGCAGCTGAGGGGGGACAGACAGAGAGAGAGTGGCTTCTGGGGAGGACGGTGCTGGTTGCTCTGTGATAATAATAGTAGTAAAATAATCACAGCTAACAGTAATCCTAGCAAACAACACTACTGGTATAAGCAATTGACATGTAGTGACGCAGCAAGGTATGGACTCTTTTGTTCCCATTTTGCAGATGGGAAAACTGAGGTCCAAAGAAGTGAAGTGACTTGCTCACATCAGACAGAATGTAAGTGGCCAGCCTGGGATTTGAACTCAAGTGGTTGGGCAAACTCCTATTCATCCCTCAAAGCCCCAGCCCCAATACCCCCTCCTCCACATTCTTAACCATGGCCTCTCTAACAACAATAATATTGACACCCGGCATTTTTGGCTATTCCATTTATTTAGTGTCAAGCACTGTGCTAATGGCTTTCCGTGTGTTTAATTCTCCCCACTGTCCCTGGAAAATGTTATTAGTACTAGCCCCGTTTTCCACAGAGTAACTGAGGCTTGGAGAGGTAGAGTGACTTGTTCAAACAAGTGGCTGAGCTGAGGGTGAACCTGGGTCTGACTTCAGACTTGTTCTATCAACGGCTCCACAACCCCTGGGCTCTGGATAACAGAGTAATGATGAAGGGAGAGGAGATGCAGGGAGGGTATGACAGGCTCTGCTGTTTGGGGAAAAAATGGGGCTGAGCTTCAGGGAAGTAAGAGGTTTCCTCAAAGACACACAGCAGAGCAGAACTAACAAGTGAATAAAGGGCCAGAGATGGCAGAAAGCCCAGACTGTCAGGCTGGGCTCTGCCCCTAACACATTGACTCAGCAAGCAGTTACTGAGCCCCTACTGTATGCTGGGCCAGGCAGGGAACTCTGGATGACCAAGGCCAACCTGGGCACCCCCCTTGCCAACTCACTGTCCAATCAGGGCAGTGGATTATAAATAATAAATAAATGTGGTAATTTAGATGTTGACAGTGCAACAAAAACAAAAAAGTAAAACGAGGTAAAGCAGTATGACTAGGAGCGGCTTTGAGGCTGAATGGTCAAGGAGTGCTTCTCAGAGGAGGCAGCTTTTGAACTAGGACCAAGTGAAGATCTGAGGAGAGCATTCCAGGTGGGGGGAACTGCAGGAGTGACGGCTGTGAGGCAGGACTGTGACTGTTCAAGGTGACCAGAGTGACTGGAGCAACGGAGCCAGGGAAGTGCGGAGAGATGAGGTGGGAGAGGGCACAGGGGCCCTGTGACCTGCCTGCAGGGCCAGTCTTCCACTCTCCACCAGTGCCTGGAGCCCTCCTCCTACACCTGCTGTGCGTTCTCAGGGAGGCTGGGCCGCGGACAGTGTGTGTGCATGTGTGTGGCGCAGGTCCACGGTTTTTCAGACCCCAGGACCCACCATTTCTAGCCCAGCCTTCTGTGGCTGGCCCATAAAATTCTCACCTTGACCGCACCAGGCCGGTATGGGGCTGGCCCCGTAGGCATATGGGACAGGCAGGAGGGGGTTGCCTGGGGCAGGATAACAGGATCAGCCTAATGAGGCCTGGCACAGTGCACAGCTGAGCAGCTGGTGTGGGGCCCGGCAGGTGGTGTGAGGGTTGTGGGTCCTCTGAGAGTGGTCAGGACATCACACAAAGCTGGTCAATGGACAGAAAGGGAAACTGAGGCACTGGTCCCAGGCTCAGCTCAAACCCTAACACTAGTTTCCTGGGAACCAGGGCACCTGAGTCACTTCCATCTCCCCAAGTTCAAATGTTGCGGTAGGTCCCCATCACACTGAGCTATTTAGGCACGAATGGTGTCCTCTCTCTGGGCCTCATTTTCCCCACCTGAGAAGTGAGATCTACCTGCTGCCAGCAGGGGCCACCCACTAATTTCTTCCTGCCCTGGGCCCCGCTGCCCCACCTTGGGAGACCAGGATACACCTGCAGAGGAATCCCACAGCCCCTCAGCAAAGATGGCTGGGCCCACTGACACCATATGCGTTAAGGACCTATTCCTCTCTCCTCCATATTTCCAGCCTCGACCTCCAGTAATGTGCCCCAGCCCACCGCTCCCTCTGCCAACCTTTCAGAAGCGTCTTTCCTTCCCACACTCACCCCAGCACCCTGGATTGGCCACAACCAACCAGCCTATTCTTTCCTCTAGATCTCTGCCTGTGCCACCTGGAATGCGCTTTGTTTCCCACTCAGAAAACTCTTACTGCCCTGGCCTGGTGGCTCAGTTGGTTGGAGCATTGTCCCGTACACCGAGTGGGAGTTCAGTTCCTGGTCAGGGCACATACCTAGGTTGCGGGTTCGATTCCCAGTTGGGGTGCTTATGGGAAGCAACTGATCATGTTTCTCTCTCACACTGATGTTCCTCTCTCTCTCCCTCTCTAATAGATATATAATCTTTCCCTCCCTCCCTCCCTTCCCCTCTCTAAAATCAATAAACATATCCTCTGGTGAGGTGAAAAAGAAAAAGAAAACTCCTACTCATCCGTCACTGCCCCAGCTCCAAAGCTCGTCCTCCAGGAAGTCTTCCCTGACCACTCTACCCTAAGATAGAGCCTTTGTTCCCCACTCTGGGTTCCACCCTTGGTCTAAGTCTGTTGCCCTTGAAGACAAGGCTCAGGAGCCCTGACACCAGAGTCAGCCATACCATTGCTGTCCAACAAACATTTGTTGAAACAATCTCTTGATTGTGTCTTTGTGCCTGGCTACAAACTCTTCGGTTCCTTCTCCTGCCATAGACTCTTTATATCCTCTGCCCCCTCCCTGACAACGGAGGCCTGAAACTTGAGGGACAAAGGCTGATAGTGGAATTCCAGACACTGCACACCCAGTTGTAGAGGGGGGATGTTTGGTTTTCTGCCCTGCACCCCCTAGAACCAGCTCTTTGCAGCTTGCTGTGGGTAGGCTGGGAGGCCCAGGAGTGGCTTCCAAAACCCGACACTCAGGAGTCCTGGGAATGAAGGGAGTTGAGAGGGGTGTCCAAAGGGCCCCAAGGCAAGGGGCTGAGGGTGGGGAGAATCTGGCAAAGCCAAGTCTTCTCTCCACTGACATCCGCCTAGACCAGTCACGCCCCATTGGGGCTTCCTCAGCCTGGGGCACTTGAAGGCAGACAAAGAGTGTCAGGGAACACAGAGAGGATGTCGGGCAGGGAGAGGACAGGGCAGGCAAGGCAGCAGTGAGGAAAATCAGGGGTCCAGCCCCTTGTGCCCCTTTCTAGGCCCCTGGCTCCGCTCCCTGGATCTGGGCTGGTGGCCCAGCCTTGCAGGTAACCATAGGCCCGCTAAGCAGAACCAATGCCACCACAATACATGCTGGTGCTTCCTGGGGAGGGGGCAGGGGTGACAGCAACCCCTGGGGGGGGCCATTTTTCCCTCCAATCCCGCACTAAATCTGCCCACCGTCTGCAGCCCCCTAGGTCTGATAAATCCTAACCCCCACACTACTCCTCCTGGGAGAATTTTGAGACTATCCTGAGCAAGATAGTGCCTCTTTTAAAAAGCAAGAAAGAGGGGCACAGCCCCTACTCCTTCAAGTACAGGTTTTGCCCTTAAGGACACCCCTTCCAAAAAAAAAAAAAAAAGTGTTCGCGCCCTCTTGTGGCTGAACAAGTGGCTCCAGGAGCCAAGAGAGCCGGGCCCTCACCGGAGGACACCGTGTCCCCGGCGGCAGCGGCGGCGCGCAGGGAACGCGGCTGGAACGCGCCACTGACAGATGTTTACTTCTGCGTGCAGCTGGGCCGCGACGGCAGCCCCCTGCCCAGGGTATGCAGGATCCGGATGCGCCCCACGGCCCCTCGTAGACCAAACGGCAGAAAGGCTCGCCCTCTTAGAGGCTGGGGAGGGGATTCCGGCTGCCCCTGCTCCCACTCCTCTTCAGACGCACACATGGGGGTCAGGGAAGGCAGACGTGCGCTTGCCCCGTCCGACAGGTACTCCCTCCCCGCCAGATCCTGACTTGGAGAGGCGTTTAAGGTCGCCCTCCCCACCCAGCCCCTCCACCAAGCGCCGACCTGTTGCCCCTTGACCCCACCCTCATACACACGCCGGTTCTGGGGTCTGGCAGGGAAGGGACTGGTCTGCTACTAATCGCTACGAGCCCCTCCATACTGCCATACATGGGGCCGGTCCTCCCCTCACCTCGGTCTCTTGTGGGCCCCTCGCTTGCCCCTGCTTACCTGCTGGGGCGCCGGACTACCCGTCAGTGGCGGCAGTGCCTGCCGCCCGCGCCGGCCCCAGCCCCTGCCCCTGCCGCCGCGACCGCCATTCGGGCCGCCTGGGCCCGTGGCGCCTGGGGGGGCCCGGGCCTGAGGGGGCGGCCGCGGAGGGGGCGCGGCGCGGGCTGGCCCATGGGGCACCCCCGGGCTCGCTCAGCCGCGGGCTGCGGCCATCCCGGTCCGGCGGGGACTGGGGCTGGAGGATGCCCTGGACGGCCTGCGGCTCGAAGGGCACGGGGGGCGCACGGACGGCGCAGGCGACCTCGGGGCGCGGCGCGGGGCTCCGGGGCGGCAGAGCAAGGGGCCCGGGCGCTCTGAGCCGCTCTAAGGCGCGCTCTCCCGCCGCCTCCGCCGCGGACCGCTCGGCCGGCGCGGGGACGGAGGCGGGGCCGGGGGCGGGGCCAAGGGCGGTGGCTCGGGTTTCCCGGGACGTGAGCAGCCTTTGCCCCGCCCCCGCCCGATGGGGCCAGAGGAGCGCAGGTGGCAGGGGTCCGGGGCCACAGCTCCCCCCTAGACGGCGATCTCCCTGAGCCCCGGAGAGCCCTGCAGCTCTCCTATTGGAAAGCGGATCCCAAGGCACCTTCTCCCCAAGAGTCCCTCTGGAGATAAGAGCCACAGTGCCCCGACGCCAGTGCCCGCGGCTCTCAGTCCTCCGTCCCCGCAACTACACGAGGATCTGGCCTTACAGTCAGGCTCCCGGGTCCTTCCTGGTCCCTTTTCGAAAAGCAAGGCTCCAAGAAGTCCCCTCACCAAGGAAGCCCCTGAAGGGAATCCTCTGATCAGCGCTCCCTTCAATGAGCTGTTTCCCATTCCCCACGCCAGTGACCCGACGGCGCATCTTCAGCAAATCCCAGGCTCCAAGACGCCCCCTCCCCAGATCCCTCTCTGGACAATTAAGAGTCACAATATTCCTCCCACCCCAGTAAGGATTGTATGGTCCCCTGGTCCCGCCCCAGGTCCTCTTTCCAGAAAGCTAAAAGCCTCTTCTGAAAAAGCCATTCCAGAGAACTAAGATCCAATGTTTTTTCCCTAAGACAGTGATATCCTTAAGACTGACGACTGCTGTCCACAGAGCCCCCATCAAATGGAAGTTCCTTCCGGCCTTGCCCCATGGCCCTTCGAGGGATCTCTTTCCCACGCACGGCTCCCGACGGCGCCCTTCTGGGCACCAAGACCCAGCGCTGCTCCCCAACAACCAATGAGCCCAAACCCACTGGGTTCCCTCTCCGACGCCTCCGCGTTCCCAAAGCGCCCCCTGGCGGCCTCAGATGACTAGAGGGAGGGAATGGAGGGGCAGAGTGGGAGGGGCTGGCGCCGCGGTGGCTCCACCCCACCCCTGCCTTGTTCCCTGCAGCCCCGCCCTCCGCTCCGCACTCAAGCTCCTCCCCGCACCGTCCAGACCCGCGCCTGTGTTCTTGGGGCTCGGTGCCCAGGTTTCTCACTCCCGCCGTCTGATTTCTTGGGTCTTCTCACTCTGGCCCAGGCCACCTGCATTCCTCTAATCCCAGCAGCTAGGGGTTATGAACATTAGGCTCTCGTAGGACCCCACTCCCCACCCGCAACACACATACACCCATGGGGCCCATACAACTTGCGTGCACACGGTGATGGAGGCCACTCGGGCACCCTCACCCTGTTGTACACGAGCTCATGCGAGTTTGAGCCGATTGGGTGTGCGCACAGCGTGTGCGCACTGCGCGGTGCACGTGCAAGAGGGATGTAAGTGGCAGTGTGACTTGGGGTCAGAGAGGTAGTGGAGCCGTGGCTGCCAGGTCCCAGTCCAGGATGGAAAGAACAGGTGTCTCTGTGCTGTGTGGCCTTGGGCAGGTACTTCGCCTCTCCGTGCCTCAGTTTCCCCACCTGTATTATTACCAGTTTCTCATAGGGTTGTAGAAAGGACCTGTGCCAGGCGCGTGGTGAACAATATTTAAGTGTCCATTGTAGATGTTGCCAAGTGCTCACTCCCAGACATACCCAGGCCCTCAGAAGGGAAGGGCATGGCACCGTTGGCCACACCAATATTCCCCAAACCTTTGTTCCAGGCAGGGTCACACCCACCACCATGCCCATTCTCACACATAAGTCCCATCCTTACACACACAGCGGTCACAGCCACCTATGTCCTCCCACACGGACACGAGCTGACACTCACATTCATACAGATATTCTCACTTTGCTCCCATTCGCACACTCACACACACAGACACAAAGCTCACACTGCTCCAACACAGGCACACACACAGTTCCCCAGTGAGACACAGTCCCACATGATATTCATGCACTTACCATCAGCCCACTGGCCTTCAGAGTACCTGCAGGGTCGAATTAGGGCTGCTGGTGCATGTGCACGCTCATTTGGCACATTGTTACACAACTCCCATGTTGCCTGGCGCTGGCACACATGTGAGCACACACACAGAGCTCACACGAAAGCCCACAACACTCACACGCCATCCTGAGCACAGATTGCCTACACCACAGTCACACATGCAGAGAGACTGTGGAGACACTCGCGTGTGCACACACGCCAGTCTGGGAGGCACAGCTTCCCTGCACACACGAAACCCTGCCAGGAACTCACCCCCACCCCTCCAGCCACATTAAGCTGTCACCAGCTGCACCGTGGCTGCCTCCCGCTCACCCCATACTGCCTGTGTCCCCCTCCCCCTATGGTTGGAGGCCTTGGGGGAGGGGTTGTTCAGGCACATGGGGAACAGGACACTCACATGTGCCCACCATGTGGATGCTCATAAAACGGTCGTCCTGGCAACAGCAACTTGAAAGACTTGGTTCTTCCTCTGGGGTGGGTAGGACGGAAGATAGGAGGTGGGGACACCAGGATCCACGCCCACCTTCCACCACAGGCATGTGTGTCATACTCAAGTATACACACACTGATACAAACACATGTGGAGGAAACCCCATCGCACTCACAACCCAGAGACCCAGACCTCCTCGGGGCCAGCCCCACGTGGTCACGAGACATTGGTGTGACCCCCTCACACACCACTGTGTCACTTTACACAACCCAGCACCTCCGCCAATTTCTGTCACCAACCCACACACTATTTTGGTGACACAGAAACCCCATCACACGAGCTGACTCACACTGCAGCCAGAAATCAGTGCACACCAGGGCACCTCTGCCCTCCAGCCCTCACCCCCCTCAAAGGAGTTGTCTGGGCCTGGCTGCCCAGGAGGCCAAGGAAACTCAGAGGGTGGTTCTATGTTCAGGAAACACGAGTATTTACAATGCTTTATTTTTAAACCTTCCTTGTCCCACACTGGGGCCCCTGCCAGGCAGAGCGGGTGGAACTAAAAGTGCAGCCCATGGGTCTGGACTATGGCCTCCCCAGGGCACAGATGTGTGGAAACCAAAGCTTTGCGAAGAGCAGCGGGTACCCATGGGCACCTGGCCCCTGTGGCTGGTTTGAACCTGCGGGCCCCAGGGTCAAGGCTGAGGCAGGGGTGGGACAGCGCAGAGTAAGCTGGAACCTAGACTCTTTCACGTGCCTGTGGTATTTGTCCAGGAATTAGCTTTGTTCCTTTGTAGCCTCCTGGGATGCCTCCCCCAGGTAACTCCAGGCAACACACCCCCTCCCCAGCCTGCTCTGTGCCCACTTGGCAGTTTTGAAAGGCAAGAATCAGAGAGGTCAAGATGCTGGCCCAAGGTCACACAGTAAGGAAGAGACTCAAACCTGGGGTTGGATGACTCTAGAACATTCAGTCACTTCCCCCAGCCACTCCTCCACCCCTGTCCCCTGAGGCTGGGCCCCTGCCTTCCCTGGGCAGTCACTGCTCCCAAGGGGAGTGTTCCTTTCGAGAGTGGAGGCCCATGTAGAGGTTGTGGGAGGCTGGCAGCCGCTGGCCAAGACTTGGACTTGGCTGGCGGAGAAATTTCCATCTTAGCTCCAGGAGCTGGTCCAGGCCCTGGGGGCCCAGGACTGCACTTCAGGACCCCTAGGGACTAGCCCTGTGGGGGTGGGGGTGGCCCAGCATCCTCTGTGCCCTCTACCCCTCAGCCGGAGCGTTGGCCATTCCCACACACTAAGCATTACCCCAACCCTCAATGTGCTGGTGACCTAGCATGCTGGGCCTCAGTTTCCCTACCTGTGAAATGGCTTCCATGTTTGTTTTGTGCCCAAGCACAGGCCTTCATTGGTGGGTAGCGTTGCTCTCCAAGAGGCTCCCCAAAACTAGGCTTCAGGGCTCTTGATGGGACAGTAGTCACCCTCACCCTGAGCTGGATGGTGCTGCGAGTGGGGAGAAAGGCCTCAGAACACTGACAAGAGACAGAGCTCGACACACACCCAGCCAGGTCAGAGCGAGGGTCCCTGCGGCCAGAGGAGGAGCCACCCGACTCAGCCAGGATGAGGCCTTTGAGGCTTGTGGGCGGCAGGAAGAAGCCGGCTGGTTCCAGGACAGGATGGGAAAAGCAGGGATGGTGGCTGTCCCCACAGGGGCCATTTACAGCCACAGGTCACAGGTTCAAAGGTCCTACCCCTGGAGGCTCTGGGTCAGCAAGGTGGGAAAGCCATCAGGGCGGCAGGAGGGAGCTGAGTGGGGGCCAGCCCCAAGCTGTGTGGTCACCTGCAGGGCGGGGCCAGAATGAGGAGCTTCCTAGGCTCATAGAGGCACAGGCTCTCCCCCACAAAAGTCACAAATGCAACACACTGCACACACACAGATGTAGACAGACACACCCCAAAGTCACTCATACTCAGTAGTGACAGCTGCAAATATATATATACCATCACACACACAGAGACACACAAATGCAAAAGCCACAAATGTGCATACATCATCACATATAGACACACAAAACAGCCACAAATGTGTACTGTCACACACAGACATACGGCATACAGAAGACACACATGTTCATACACACATAAACATGCTCAGACACACACAGACACCTCCCTGAAGTCATTCATACTCAGCAGTCACAGCTGTGAATATGTACACCATCACCTCCTACACACACACACACACACACACACACACAGCAGCCCTGGCCACTGGTGTTCAGCAGCCCTGCAGCTCATCCACTCTGGCACCTGGCTCTCCGCCGCCCGCCTGCCCCGCTGTCTCACATCCTTGGCCCCGAGTTGCCCTGATCCTGGTCTCATGTCCTGCAGCCAGAAGATAAGGGGCAGCTGCAGCGCCAGATAAAGAAGGCTCAGCCACAAACCCGAGGGGGCCCTGGCAGCAGTGGGCACCAAGCCTGGCCGCACCTGCCTCACTGCTGCCAACCCCACCCGGCCTGGCTGAGAGGAGTGAGAGGGACTGAGAGAGAGCAACAGGGAGATGGAGGAGAGGGCAGAGAGATATGAAGAGACACAGAGAAAAAGAGAAATGTGAAGAGCAAGGAGACAAACATGGAGGGAAAGAGAAATGCAGAAAGATAAGAAAGAGACAGAGGGACACACAGAACAAAATGCAAAAAAAGAACAAAAATATTGGGACAAAAGAGGAAGAATAAAAGAGAGAGCTAGCGACTGAGCAAAGCGCTAGCTGCCTTCCCCAGGCCCTGCCACACCCCCACCTGGGTGTCTCAGTCTCCTTTATCTGCTTCCTTTTTGCTTTGGAGAATGACCCAGGCCTGGTTCAGGGTAGGAAAACACCTTCCTTAATGTCCCCACACTTTCCAAGGTGACACCTGAAAAGGCCTAAGACCCTGTGAGAGCCTCAGTGAAGGTGGGACACCCTAGAATAGGTCCTACCCCCTCTGTCTCAGTTTCCCCAGCCATGGTAAGGTGTATTCACTCAGGATGTGTTCACTGAGCGCCCACTGTGTGCCAGGCCCTGTGCTGGCTGCCAGGGACACAGAGTGACCGAGGTACACCCGGCTCCCACCATCTCTGGGCTCACAGTCCAGTGGGAAAGACAGTTGTGTGGACAGAAAGCTTCCAGGATGATCAGAACGGTGATGGGGCACACTCAGGCACAGGCAGAGCCTGTAGGGGACACTGGACCCACCCCAAGCGGGAGGCTGTCAGAGAGGCTTCCAGAGGAAAAGGAGGTGAGAACTTAAGTGTGAGTGTAATGAGCAAGGTGACTGGGACCAGGGGACAGACCTCCTGGAAGAGGGAAGAGCACATATGCAAAGACTGGGAAGTAAGACTGGCTCGGGGGAAGTCTGAAATGAACTTGGCGATTGACTTTAGGGAATGAGGAGGTAGTAAGGGATGAAGCTGGGGAAGGCAGCAGAGGCTGGGTCATGTAGGAACTTGGGGACCATGGTCCAGGGCTGGGACAAAGGGAGCCACGGAAGGCTTGGGATCAGGGGAGGGCCATGGTTCTATGTTTTAGAAAGAGCTGTGGGAAGCTGGGTTGTTGGGGGCAGGAGAAGACATTGAGGCCTGGGAAGCAGGGTGATGGGAGGGGAGACTGACTGGAGAGAGACTCTAGAGAGAAAGCGGGCAGGAAACTGCGGGGAGGCCGATGCCCTAGTCTCTGGCTCAGAGTGGTGTGGGTGGCAGTCCCTGGGCAAGGGATCACTGCAGCCTGTGGGTTCAGGTGGAGATGGGATAAATTCCTGTTCCTTCCACACAAGGTCAGAGAGAGAATGAGTTAAAGCATGAAAAGGGGATACAGTAACTGTTCAATAATAGTTTAGCTACTGGTAAAAAATAACATTATACTGTTAAAATAGTATAATAAATAACAATGAGCAACTAATATTATGCCATTAATATTAATACTCATGTTTATCAATGGCCAGTCCACAGCCCCCTCCTACAGGAAGCCTTCCTGGCCCTACAGAGCAGGCAGACCATGACAGATAGAGCCAGGGGACGCTGGAAAGCTCTCCTTGGAGGCTAAGGCCCAGAGTGCGATAGCCAGATACCTCAGGTCACCCACTGTGGGCCTCAGTTTCCCCACACCTCTCCAATTGTCTCCCTAGACTGGTAGTGTATGTGGGACGACAGAGGGAACCTACTGGTGGAACCTCAGACGGCAGTGGGATGGGCACCACAAGAAGAAGTGAGCTCCCGTCACTGGACGTGGGAAGCGGGGCTGGGCAAGAAGTCTCCCAAGGACTACAGCAGTTTCTAAGTTTTTGATTTCCCGATTCCACTGTTTTATTCCTGGATTGTCCTACAGAGGGCAGCCGAGGCCAGAGATAGAAGACAAACTTGCTTCCCCCACCCACTTTCATTTTCTCCCAGGTCTTTGAAAAGCGAGCCTGTAGTGGCTTCAAGAAAATCCTTTCCTTCCTAGGTCCTCAGTTGCCCCATCTGTTACGCAAGCACAGTCCCAGCGTCACGTCCCTTCCCTGAGAAAGTTTTGTCGAGTTTCGCAGTGAAATGCAAGGGAACCGAAGGGATTGGTTGTTCCCACCCGGCACTGTGTTCACGTAATTTAGGGCACGTAACAGTAAGGAAGTAATAAAAAACATTAGTCGTTAACATTTATTGATTAGTATTTATTAAAATCTTGCCTTCTAAAAGAGAGATATTTTTATCAGCCCCATTTTTCTGATGAGGAGATGGAAGTACAGAGGAATTAAGCAGCAATATTCCCAGCTGGTAAGTGGAAGGGCTGGGATTCGAACCTGGCAGGCTGAGTCCAGAGCCCTGAGGTCTCTGCTGCAGCAAGTCTCTTCCAGAAAAACTGGGAGCTTCAGGCGGGGTACAAGAGGGCGCAGTGGGGACTGTCACAAATAGTGAATAGATTCTGCCCTCTTTGGCTGACAGTCCTCCCACTTGCCTCGGGGTAAGAGCCCAAGTCCTCCCAGCAGCACGCAAGGCCCTGCACGACCCTTCCCTGCCCTCTGACCTCCTCCCTCTCTCCCCTTCACTGGGTTCCAGCCGCTCAGGGCTCGCTGCTTCTCCCACACGCCAAGGTTTGGTCCTACCTCAGGACCTTTGCACTGGCTGTTCCCTCCACCTGTAACAGTTTTTGTAAAACCCCAGCAGGAAAACAAAACACTTCGGTGGGCCAACTGCTCTCCGAGGGAGAACAGTGCGAACTGCCCGAGGATCTCTGATAGCGCCCAACTCCCTCCCATAGAGGTGTCCGCAGGAAACGGGACCCGAGGCCCCACCCCTCACGCAGGCTCCGCCCCCGTTACGACGACGCGCGTACAATGGCGTCACTGGGAGCGACCCAGGTATGTGCACTTCCCCAGCACGGACGGCGAGGATACACGAGCGACCCGGAAGGTCTTATCGGTACACTTCAAAGCGGGCGTGAGGGGGGCCGATGGCGGAGGGTGCGGAGGAGGCCCCAGCAGAGAGTGGTGGCGATGGCGACTTAGGAGCCGGCGCGCTGGAACGGGGAGTGGCGCCCATTAAATCTCGGTGAGTCGCCGGGACAAAGGGGAAAAAAAAACTTCACCGGGCCTTCCCGGCACCCGTAGGGCGCCTCGAGCGGTGCATGCCGGGAGGTGGGGTGGCCCGGGGCGGGAAGCTCGCAGGCTTCTTCAGTGTGGGCTGTTTCTCAGCGGCGATACCTGAGACAACGCACATCGGGAACTGTCCCAAATACTCAGGACGCCACGGAGCCTGCTAGTGTGGGAGGGGTTTGAGGCGAGGTCCGCAAGGCAAGCTGGGGACCGTGGTCTCAGTGTGTGTCGGGAACAGCGCATGTGCGCCTCCCGGCAGCCCCAGTTAGAGAGGCTGGGTCTTGTGTCTGGGCCGATTACCAGAGGACAGGCTGGGGCTTGTAGGGCTGAAAGGTGTGCTGGGTAATGTGGCTGTAGGCCCGGTTGTGCGGCGTGCTGGGACGTGCAGTTTATTTTAGCCTGAAGTGGCCGGGGATGTTCATGCCTGATGCCTGTAATTTAGCTTAACACTCAAGGCAGTGGGGACTCAAAGACAAAAGAGGCCCTCTGGTGGCTCTGAGATTCGCCCAGGCTGGAAAATGTCTGGTTCTAAGTAGTGAGATCCCCATCAGCAGAAGCATGTAAGCAGAGGCAAGTGTTCTCGGTTTCTTTCCCCGGTGTTCATGGAACGGAGCTCAGGGAAGGGATTCCCTCAAGCCTTCCTTTTCCCTCTCTGCCGATAGATACCTCACCACCAAGGAGCAGTTCCACGAATTCCTGGAAGCTGCGAGGCAGCAGAAGCCCAGCCAGGAACCCGAGGAAGGAAAGTCACATGACTGTGCCCTGGCTGAGCCTGAGGCCAAGCGGATCCGACTGGAGGATGGGCAGCTGGGAGAGGGCACCAGAGAGGAGGCAGCTGAGCTGAGCAAGCATCCTCCGGCTCAGAAGAGAGCCCGGGGCCAGAACAAAGGCCGGCCTCACGTGAAACCCACCCACTATGACAAGAACAGGCTCTGCCCCTCCCTGGTGCAGGTTAGTGTCAGTTGTCACCAGAAAGTCCCACAAGCTTTCAGTCTGAGCCTCTGTGTCCCCGTTCGGGCCTCATGGTATTGTGATGTAAATATTATTTTTCCCATTTTCCGATGAAGAAACTGAGGCACGGTGAGGTGACTGACCTGCCCCAGGACCCACAGCCAGGAGGGGAGGGGTCTGATTCAAAGCCTTGCTGCCCCAGCCTGTCCTCCCTCACTGCCTCCCTGTTTCCCTGCAGGAATCAGCTGCTAAGTGTTTTTTTGGCGATCGATGTCGCTTCCTACACGACGTGAACAGTTACCTGGAGACCAAGCCGGCTGACCTGGGCCCCTCCTGTGTACTATTCGAGACTTATGGCAGGTGCCCCTATGGTGTGACCTGCCGTTTTGCCAGGGCCCATCTGGGGCCAGAGGGCCAGAACCTGGTGCAGGAGGTGGTGGTCCAGGCCCCTCCCGTCCGAAATGGCTTGGACAAGGCTCTGCAGCAGCAACTGCGAAAGCGCAAGATCCACTTTGAGCGTGCCGAGCAGGCCCTGCGCCAGCTAGGCAAGGGCCACCTGCCAGGCCCTACCCCTTCTGTCACTGCCCCCATAGGGGCAGTGAGTGCCCCAGAGCAGGACAACTGTGACACCCAGCAGGCCCCCCTAGGGCCCGGCACCGGTACCCCTCCCCGAAGCCCCATCCAGACCTGCGGGCCCCTGACGGATGAGGACATAGTCAGGCTGCGGCCTTGTGAGAAGAGGCGGGTATGGGTCACAGGCTTCCTGTTGAGGATACTAGCAGTGTGGGGAGCAAAAAGAACAACTCACAGTCCCAGCCCCAGAGAGTTAGGGATGAGGCAGAGGGAGGCAGTGGGAAAGGCTTCCTGGAGGAGCGGGCATTAGGACTGGGGGCTTGATGGTTGACTAGAAGCTGTCCAGGAGAGGACCTGGAGAAAAGAACATTTCTCCTAGACGGATTGGTTGACACATGCAGAGGTTTAGAGGTGAAAGGGTGCTAGGCCAGTGGGGCAGAGAAAAGCATGTTTTAGATTGTAAGGAAGAAGGGAGGCCTCAGAGTCCAAGTTGGAGGGTAGAGCCTCACTGTGTTTTCTTTCCTTCTAGCTTGACATCGGTGGCAAACTGTACCTGGCCCCCCTCACCACGGTAGGGCCCATGTGGGGTGGGGTGGGTGCTGGCACCATGGTCACCCCAACAGTGCCCAGTGCCTGCTGGTCTCGGGTCATCCTGTCGAGGACACTCACAGTATGGGGGCAGGTGTCTGGGGCACCCCTCACTTGTCTGTGTTCCCCACTGCCCCCAGTGTGGGAACCTGCCCTTCCGGCGAATCTGTAAGCGTTTTGGGGCCGACGTGACATGTGGGGAGATGGCCGTCTGCACCAACCTGCTGCAGGGCCAGACATCTGAGTGGGCCCTGCTCAAACGCCACCAGTGTGAGGACCTCTTTGGTGTCCAGGTTGGTGCTACCCTGAGAGAGGGAGAAAGAGAGGGAGGAGGCAGCTTTCGGCTGCCAAGATTTGGAGCAAGATTCAGGGTCAGCTGTCCTGGAACCCAGGTCTGGCTCAGTCACTTCCCAGATCCCTCTCACCTCAACCATGGGGCGGGCTGATGGCCTTGGCATGGGGCCAGGCAGGGAGGGTCCAGACGGGCCCCTCACCCCCTCTGCTCCGCCACCTGCCACAGCTGGAGGGTGCCTTTCCTGACACTATGACCAAGTGTGCTGAGTTACTGAACCGCACCATCGAGGTGGATTTCGTGGACATCAACGTCGGCTGCCCCATTGACCTTGTGTACAAGAAGGTAGCGGCCGTTCAGCCCTCCATCCCTAGAGTGGGCAGGGTGTGGAAGGGGCGGGGCCTGGGACCTGGCTTTGCTCTTGCCTGAGTCACTGGGAACCTGTGTGGGTCCCTGTGCCTCAGTTTCCCCATTTGCCCAGCAAGGGATGTCAGGCCCAGCGTAGGCCCTGCTGGCCTTTGCTCCAGCTGCTTGTCTCTCGCAGGGTGGAGGCTGTGCTCTCATGAACCGGTCTGCCAAGTTCCAGCAGATTGTTTGTGGCATGAACCAGGTATGCCCCAAGATGTCCCCACCTTTTCTGCACCCAACCCTGGGCCTTGCTGACCACACCCATCAACGCAGGTGCTGGATGTGCCGCTGACGGTGAAGATCCGCACAGGCATCCAGGAACGCGTGAACCTGGCACACCGGCTGCTGCCCAAGTTGCGGGACTGGGGCGCAGCCCTAGTCACGGTGGGTATCCGGGGCCTTCTGGCAACCCTTTCTCTTTTTTTTTAAGATTTTATTTAAGTTTTATTTATTTTTAGAGAGAGGGAAAGGGAAAGAGGGAGAGAAAAATAGCAATGTGTGGTTGCCTCTACTTGGAACCTGGCCTGCAACCCAGGCATGTGCCCTGACTGGGAATTGAACCGGCAATCCTTTGGTTCACAGACTGGCATTCAGTCCACTGAGCCACACCAGCCAGGGCCCAGCAACCCTTTCTAATGGTCTCTCTCTTCCCTTCCTCCCTTTTCATTTCGGCTCTCCCTTCATCTCTATCTGTCTGTCTGTCTGTCTGTCTCAGCCTGGGTCTCTGGTGTCTCTCTCTTTCTCTGTCTCTCTTTCTCTGATGCTCCACCTCCCTGGACCTTCCCTCCCTCCCCATGTGGCTGCTTCTCCTCTAGCTCCACGGCCGCTCTCGGGAGCAGCGCTACACCAAGCTGGCCGACTGGCAGTACATCAAGCAGTGTGTGACGGCAGCCAGCCCTATGCCCCTGTTTGGTGGGTTCCCTGTCATTCAAACTTACATGCCCCGTCATCAAAGGCCACAGACACAGCCGGGTCCACCCTGCCCCAATGGGGGCTGCTGGGTTAGCAAGAACTCCCAAGAACTGGCTTTCCTGCCTATGTGCAGCTCCCTGAGGCCCCTGTGTCTGTTCCTCAGGAAATGGAGACATCTTATCTTATGAAGACGCTAACTGTGCCATGCAGACTGGTGTCACTGGAATCATGATTGCCCGGTGAGCGTGCCCAGTGCCTGGGCCGGGGGTGAGTGGGTGGGCGTGTGCAGAGAGCTATCTGGAGCTGCCCTGAGGCCTGGCCTGTCTGGGGAGGGCGAGGCTGTGTCTGAGCTTAAGTACTCCAGCCTAACTGCTTCACTCCCTAGTCCCCTTTGTCCCCAGCAGGTGTCTCTGTCTGCAGAGAGAGAACGGGGCTGAAGCTGGGAGGGGCAGGGAGGTCTGGAAATTTCTGCAGCTGTGGGCTTGGAGTTGCAAGTTAGAACTCTTAGGGTTCGAAGGTTGTATGAGCACAGCAGGCAGGTCTGGGACTGGGTTTGGAGGCTCCTGACCACTCTCCACCCCTCAGTGGTGCCCTGCTCAAGCCGTGGCTGTTCACGGAGATCAAGGAGCAGCGACACTGGGACATTTCATCATCCGAGCGCCTGGACATCCTGCGGGACTTCACGCATTATGGCCTGGAGCACTGGGGCTCAGACACACAGGGCGTGGAGAAGACCCGTCGCTTCCTCCTTGAATGGCTGTCTTTCCTGTGCAGGTGGACATGGAGCAGCTAGGGTGGGGGTGTTGGCGGTGTGTGACCAGCCTGGCCCAACCCTGTTTCCACCTGCCTGCAGGTATGTGCCCGTGGGGCTGCTGGAGCGGCTACCCCAGAAGATCAATGAGCGGCCCCCCTACTACCTGGGCCGTGACTACCTGGAGACACTCATGGCCAGCCAGAAGGCAGCTGACTGGATCCACATTAGGTGCTGGGAACCGAGGAGCTGGGGGTGGGGGACATTCTGGGGAAGGGGTGGCCCAGGCCCCAGGTCTGACCACACTGCCTTCTGTTTGCCCTCACAGTGAGATGCTCCTGGGACCTGTGCCGCCCAATTTCGTCTTTGTGCCAAAGCACAAGGCCAATGCCTACAAGTAGCTGCAGGGATCAGAGGGGGCACTGGAAGGTCCCCTTAGTGTGTGAGAAGACAATAAACTTTATTCTTTTAAAACTCAGGCCTTTCTGTGACTCTGAGGTGGCCCCTTCCCACTCCCAGGAGCCCTTCCTGGACACCTGCCTGTCCGCGTCCCGTTCCTCATTCACTGAAGTTTCCCATCTGCCCCCGTAGGGCCAGCCCCAAGCAGGTCACTGCTGGTGTCCAGAGAGGCCTTGACCTCTACAAAGAAGCCACTAGGGATTATGGTGGGGGGAGGTAGGGCTCCTTGGCCTGTGAGGGTGTGGATCAGGGTGGGCTGCGTGGAGGAAGGGGTCTGAGAACTATCAGATGGGCATTGCTGGTAGAGTCAGAAGGCAGCACACTAGGCCCAGGGTTTGCCCTACACTTTGTGACACATGTCTCTGGCTGCCTTGGTTTTCCCTTCTGTCCCTGTCCACCCTCCCCCACCTCTAATACCTGGAATCCTGGCCAGTGGGAGGGACCATAGGCTGGAACCTGCCGCCAGGAGTAACCAGGCAAACAGAACTCTGTGTGACTTCTGAGCCTGTGCTCCAGGTGAGGTGCCTATGCTCTCACCTGCCACTCTCCTGGCCTGCCCGGGCTGGGCCCCCCACCTCCCCATGCAGCATCCAAAACCCTTCTACACTACTGCAGCTCCCCAAGAAGGTTTCAGCCCCCGGGGCCTGGATGGCACTGAGGGGCTGGGCGGCCCGCCCACTGCTGCCTGCACAGAGCCTCTTCCCACTGTGGGTATGAGTCAGGCAGTGGTGGGAGCAGGGGGTACCTGACCAGGTGGGGGGCCTCGGGTCTGTCCACCAGCTTCAGGACCCCACCTACCCGTGTGACTGTCTGCAGGTTCCTCTAACCTGTATCACCCCCAAGACCTGGAGAAAGAGGTGTTTCCGGCCCCTCCAGCAGGTATCAGGCTCCTCCCAACCCTTGATTAGGCCCTGTGCGAGGGTTGGAGCGGGCAGGGCCATCTTGTCTGTTCCTTAGCAGCTCCCAGAAGCCGAACTTCATGTCCTTGTTTCCCAAAGGGTCCCCCATACCAAGGTCTGTGCCCCATCTAGACGAGACCCTGAAGACAAGGCCTGTGGCTCTTGTCCCCCAATGAGGCCCCCAAACCCAGGCTTATGTCCAGAGGCCCCCAGGGTTTGGGCTGTGCTTCCCCCCACCATCCCACACTGCCTCCCCCAGGTAGGCGGGTCCTAGCCCTGCCCCTCTCAGGGCCGCCCCTCCTGGGCCCACAGGTTTCCAGATGGCACCCTGCGGCTGCTTCTTTGACCCCCGAATTTACCGAATCGAGTGGGCCACCACTGACTTCGGCCAGTCGTCCCTGTACAAGCTGGCAGCAGCGGGTGGTGGGGTGCCAGCTGGGGGCCCTGCCTCATCGGGCACCTACCTGCTAGAGCCCCAGCACTACCTCAAGGCCCCGGTACAGCCTCCGCCTTACCCCCATTTCCAGCCAGCACCTGAAGGTCCCCAGTACCTCATGCCTTACTACCCACCTGAGGGGCCCGGGCCCGAAGTCCTGGGCTTTGTAGGTGAAGGGGGAGGGCCTGCCTTTGTGGAGCCGCCGCCACCGCTGCTCAAGGAAGGCCTGGTGCCCCCGCCATCACCGTTGCCCTCCAAGGAAAACAAGCTGTCCCCTCTCCACATCGCACTGCCCGCTGAGGCCGCTCTGCCCCCTGGGGCCTATGGCCACCTCAAGGGTCGTCTGAACCAGTTTCACAGGCCTGGGGAGCCCTTGGTCTTTCCTGCCAAGGAGCTGCAGGGGAATGGCACTGGGCCAGACCTGCTGTACCCACCAGGCCCCGGGGACCCCAAGGTGGCCGAAGCAGAGGCAGCCCCAATGGGGATGGGCGAGACTAGGTCCCCCGAAGCCGCCAGGGCCTTTGTGCTGCCTGAGAAGGTGCTGCTGGAAGATGCCATGAAGCTCTTCGACTGCCTGCCAGGGGGTACCGAGCCTGAGAAGTCCCTGCGCAAGGCTCCTGGGCCCGCCCTACCTGACAGCGGGGGCGGTGGGGACGACTCCTCCAGCGACATCCGTTCACTGCACCTGCCGGATGAATTGCTGTCCTTCGACTACAGTGTGCCCGAGATCCTGGACACCGTGTCCAATGTGGACTACTTTTTCAACTTCAAGGCACTTGACGAGGAGCTGCCACCCTGCCCAGGGCCCCCTGCCACCACCACCACAGCCCCGGCGCTTCGGGCTGAGCCCCCCAGCAAGAGAAAGTCCAGTGCCTCAGCCACCAAAAAGGGGAGGCAAGGAGGCAAGAGTAAGCAGTCCACGGGCCTGTCCAGCACCCCCTCCCCGGCACCCAGGCAGGACCTGGGAGCCACCCCTCATTAAAGCAGATTTAACCTCAGCCCAGTGTGTATTCAGTATTGATGGGGGACAGTGGGCCAGAGGCAGGTGTGGAGGGAGAGCCGCTCCCTCACCTGCTCCACCATCCAGTGGGCCCTGAACCACATCACAAGGGGGGCGGGAGGGGGCGGGGGGCCTGCAGGAGCCCAGCATCTGCTGGGTGCCAGGCATCCAGACTGAGCTGAGGGGCCTGCAACTCTGGGGTGACTCTACATCCCCCATGTCCTGGCATGGGAACTTAGGCAACAGGGAAGGGGAGCTTCTAGGAGGTGGGGAGACGCCACCCAGAGCCCTGCACCGTAAGGATTCCCCACCTCCCCCTTAGGCAGGAGAAGTCATGGCTGCCCAGAGAAAGGCAGGAATTTTCCTGGAAAGAGACACACGGCCAGCAGGCTGGACTGTGGGAGTGGCACCCAAGCTCCCCCTTCTGTCCCCTTCAAGGCATAACCAGTGGAGGTAGGGGGAGACCTCTGAGGGGTTTGCAGCCGGGCTCTGCCTTAGCCTACCTGCCAGGGGTGGGTGAGAGGCATGGGGACACGTGGTGCATGGGAAGGACTCCATGCTGGTTCCAGCAGACACATGGGGCAGGTGTTGGATGGAGGTGAGGGCACCTTGTGGTGAGGGTTGGGTGAGGACGTGGGAGACAGTGCCCACTTGGCACACAGGTGACCTGAAACAAGTCCACTCATGATGGAGATGAGCATAGTGCACATGAAACCCTGGTGATGGCCAGAGATCATGGTGGGTAAATCTGTCCCAGGCAGGGTGTTTGGCCAGGCCACGAACGTCAGGTCCTCCCTTTGGGCACAGCGCCTGGGTTCTGCACCCCAAGGAGCAGGCACAGGACAGCCAGGACTTCGGGTGTCCATGTGTCTGTCTGCACACGTGTAAGGGTTTGTAAGCACAGATATGAAACAGCTGTCTTCTACACACTTCCCTGCTTTGTCCAGGGTCTTAATCTTCTCTAATTGCTGCCTCACCCTTTCTGAGGCCCGCTTGTCACTCCACTGTGTGCCTATGTTGGTCTGTTTCATTCACTCCTTTTTTTTGAAATCACTTGTAGAGAGAGAGGAAGGGTGGGGGGAGAAGAGGAAGAAACATCAACCAGTTGCCTTATCGTACTTGCCCCAACCAAAGATTGAACCTGAACCTGGGTATGTGCCCTGGCCGGGAGTCGAACCCAAGATCTTTTAGTCTATGGGACAACATTCCAACCAACTGAGCCACCTGGCCGGGGCTCACCCACCCCTATTGATTAGTGTGTGGGCCACCCCCCTTCTGACGGTTAACAGCCGCTGGAGGTGCTGTCATTCAGAGGAACTCTGACACCAGCATGTCAAGAGAGACGGAGCAGTGGAAGGAGACGTCCGGAAAAGACCACCCACGGTTAGTCCTCACACCACCTGCCTGCTTTACATACACTTTATTTGGACAACTCAGCCTCTCCGGCGCACACTCAGCGCCTCTACCTGAGACACGCACAGGACTCTCTCTGTCTCCGGCACAGACCAACCCAGAAGCCTCTGAACCTGTGGCCCTGCTCCGTGTGCAGCAGTTTGGGGGCCATGTAGGCCAGCCACACGGACAGCAGGGTGGTCAGTACGAACATGATGATGGTGATCTCTGGGGGGAAGATGGGCAGTGGGAAGGCCCCATACACGTAGATGCTGAAGGTGGTCTCCAGGTGGCAGTAGCTGCAAAAGGTAGGTGGGGAGAGGCCATGGGGCACCACCTTCAGGGGCCCCGCCCTCACCCAGCACACATGGTAAAACTGAGGTCAGGGCCCTGGGCTAGTGACCCAGGACACCGAGTTCAATTTATATCTACTTCAGCTTTTATCCATTCTGTGTGCCTTCCTCTTGTGTATTTTGGCAGCAGTCATATTTTCCCCCCAGGACCCCTAGAGTCCCCTCCTCTGCAGACAAGGGGTGCCCCTCTTTGCCCAGGTTCTGTCACAGCGTGGAAGCAGAGTGAGGACAGGACAGCAGCCACAGGCACCCATGAGGCTGGTGGCCAGCGGGGATGTAGCAGATGGGCAGGGAGGGTGACCCAGGAGAGGGGGATGTGAGAGCTCACTGAGAGCTTCGCTGAACACAGGGTAGAGGACAAGGAGGTGACAATTCCCACAGGTAGTCCCCTCTCTCCTCTGGATGTCCCCACCACTGTGCCTTCCACCCAGGGTCACCTCAGAGCCAGTCCCTCTGGTCTAGGGTCAGGGGCCTCTAGGGAAGACAGGGTCTCCACGTGTTTTGGGGGTGGAGTTGGTACCTGTCTCGAGGGGATAGATGAGGAGGGGAGAGAATGACCCCCCCATAATGCCTCTCCCAGTGGGAGATGCTGATGATCTAAAAAGCACACTGGATGTGACTTAGGGGCTGCTCAGCCCTCATAGGTGGTGAGTATTTAACAACCAGTTTCGGGGTGGGGCAGAGGTGGGGGAGGTCTGACTGATAGGGTGTGCCAATTTCCCTGGTGTAAATACTTCTGTCACGGTAGATTTCAAGTCAACTGGCTTGCAGAATCCCTGAATATTTTTGAGTCAGCCCCTTCACACTAGCAGACATGGCATGAGAGGGTGACTCTGGGCCCCGGGGGCAGGCCTGTGGCTGCTGGTCACCACTGCTCCCCAAGCACCCAGCATGGGTCTGAAGAGGATTTCCTTAAGGAGTGAACAGATGTCATCCATGACTTAAAGTCTCTCTGCCCAGGGACTATCTGGGCCATTGGGCAAAACCTGGCTTCTGCAAGGTGTGCCGAGGTGAGGGGGGAAAGAGGGTCCCCCATATGTGTGCAGCAGGCCCCAGGAGAACCAGCCACTCCCAGAGACCTGGACACCGGTGATTCCCCCCCACTCACCTGTAGTATGGATCCACGACAGAAATGAAAAAGACATAAATTCCGTTCCTTTGGTTGAAAATGACCTTGTTTGCTGTTCGGCCTCCCAAGATCTGATAGGGGACCTCTGGCCATTGCAGGGGAGCGCTGTCGTTGGGTTCGTGGCAGCTCACATAGTTCTGAGGAGGACAGGGGTATGCCCACTGGCCTGGTGGCCGGGGAAGCCATGCCAGCGCCCACAGACGCCCTCTGCTGTGCGCAAGGCCCCGCCTGCTCACCAAACACCCGGGGCCCAGGCCAGGGCCCTGTGCTCCCTGGGTGGGCCGGTCCTTGGTCCCCAGGGAGGAGGCTGTGGGTGTGGCTCAAGCTTCGCCCTCCCTCTTCTTCCCAGGGCTTGTGCGACTTTGTGAATGCATGAGACACCGGCAGGAGTGGTACGCTTGACAACAGTTAATTGTGTGTGTGAATTTCACATTTGTTAAAAAAAGAAAAACAAGTAAAACCAATGTCATCAACAAAATAGATGATCAAGCTGACAGGACAGAAGGGGGTGTAAAAGAAAGAGCCAAGAACCTGCACGCAGGAGTGGGCTCAGGTGCAGGGTGAGCGCCCCCTGTTGGTAGCATACCTGCATTGCACCGTGTTTGTGCCTTCAGAGTTGAGGGGTTCAGTGGGTGGATGGAAACTATTCATGTGCTCCTGGGAGCTCTGATGCAATTTCTTCCTTTTACTGACATCATGCCTTTATGTGTCGGTGGTGTACAAATCAATGCTTGTGGTAAAAGTGCTCACTCGGCAGGACAGATTGTGAATTTAATCCGTCGCTTAGTGATGGGCATTTGGATGGTTCTAGAAAATTATCAGCAGTGACCACAGCTCTGAACGTTTGGCCAGTGCCCTTGGGAGAGATTCTCAAGTAATTTACACATCTTACATTCCCAGATGCAGCCCCCAGGCTTACGAAGTCCATGTGCTCCCCTCCCCTGCCACCCCTGCTGTGGAATGCATGTTGGTGTGTCCCCCGAAAGTCACGTGTTGGAGCCTCACCCTTAAGGGGATGGTACCAGGAAGTGGTGCCTTTGGGAGGAGATTCGATCATAAAGATGTACCCTTAGGAAGGGGACTCCAGAGTGCTCCCTCACCCCTTCAGCCATGTGAGGACACGGCGGGAAGATAATCATTCATGAACCAGGAGGCAGACTCTCACCAGCCCTCGGATCAGCCAGTGCCTTGGTCTTGGACTTCAAGCCTCCGGGACAATGAGAAATAAGTGTCTGTTGTTTACAGGCCCCCAGTCTCTGGTGTAGCAGGCCAGGCAGACTGAAATACCCGCAACTGGGTGCAGTCTGTTGTCACCACCTGACTGACGGCCTGACTGTTTGGGAAATAACTGAAGAGTAACTACTACCTCTCGGTCCCAGGCGTAGGGCCGCTGCCTGCTGGCGTTCTTCAAGATGGAGGTCCAGTTCTGTGGCTGGGACCTGCAGAGTGCGGTGCTGGCCGTCAGGGAGTATGTGTAGGTGAACAGCCCGTTCAACTCCAGCAAGACGTACTCTGCCTCCACAACCTCCTGGAACTTTTCTTCCCGCCATCTAGGATACAACCAAGGAGTGTCTACGGGAGGCTGGCCCAGGGAGACAGCGGCCCTGATGTGTTAGGGGACTGTTCGGGGGTGGTGCAGCAGCAGAGCAAAGCGGAGCTCCCCCCCAGCCCCAGCTGGCACCTCATGGACGGCCAACACGTGCACACGCAGCGGGGGCAGGTGGGGACAGAGCAAGGACAGGAGGTGGAACGGCACTGGGTATTTTCCATGAGGTGGACACAAAAGGCATCTCTGAGAAGGGGACACACAGGCAGAGACTAGAAGAAACGGATGTGGTGTCCTATAACCAAATAATATCACTCATAAAGAATCTGAAGGGCCAGGCTGGGAGCTGGGGAGCAGGGAACATGGCCCAGCTGCCACCTCACCAGCCCGACAGGGAGCTTACAGTTCCACCACAGGCTTCCATGGGGTGTCGTAGAAGACGAGGAGGGGACAGCCCAGTTCCTCGTAAGCGTAGTACACCAACATGTCATGGTCGGCCATTTGCCCCCCGAATGTGGGGTCATAGGCTTCCCTAAGCAGAACGGAGGCAGGGGGTGAGAGCCCACCAGGCAGCCCCAATGCCCACCCCACCCCCACACCTCCCAGGCTCACCTGCTTCCAGGGGAGGGGGTCTGAGGTGGGGGTTCAGAGCTATGGTCAAAATCACCCTAGGGCTCTCTGTGACGACTCACTTTGTGAGTCCGCTTGGCTGTGCCTCAGTACCCGGATACGTGGTCAGACATTATTCTGGATGTTTCCGTGAGGGTATTTGGGGTGTGAAATTAGCATTTAAATCAGTGGACTTTGAGTGAAGCCTAGTGCCCTCCCTATTGCTGGTGCCTTCACGGAAAACACGTGAGATCTCTCTTTCTCTGTCACTGTTCTCCTTGCTCTGTCCTTCTCACTCGTCTCTGTCCCTCCATCTCTGTCTTTGTCTCTCTCTCTCTCTGTTTCACTCCGTGTCTGTCTCTCTCTGTCCCTCTGTTTCTCTCCCTTCCTCTGTCTCATCTCTCACTGTCTCTGTCCCTCTGTCTCTGTCTCCCTAAGACACATCCTGTCACTTTCCCTTCCACAAAGACCCCTGTCTCCCACACGGCTTTGAGCCCCCCTGAGGTCTGCCGGTGGCCACACTGGTCAGCAAGCCCAGCAGCACCTGTGTTGGCCTTGGCTGCAGTCCCGGATAGCTGACTGACTTTTGGCTTGTATCCAAGTGGCCACGTCTTCCCACCGTGGGCGGGGAGGGGGGACATGGACGGGACAAATGTGCGCCAGCGCGGGAGGGGCTCCCTGCACCTGGTTCCAAGAATGGCTCGGCCCCATCCCGTGCCTGCTGGGTGGCACGAGGGACCGGAGCAGAGAGGTTCGCCTTGGCACGCCACCCTTCCTGCCCTGGCTCGCAGTGTCCAGCCAACGCCGCCAACTCAGAGGAGCAGGTGGCCCGGCTCTGGGAGCCGGCAGGGGCGGGGAGGGTCTGTACGGTGGGGAGCGGTCAAGGAGGGTGGGCCGAAGGGGAGTCTCTGGCTCACTTCTCGACGATGTAGGTGTAATTATCCT
Organism: Macrotus californicus; assembly: GCA_007922815.1. Lineage (NCBI taxonomy): Eukaryota > Metazoa > Chordata > Mammalia > Chiroptera > Phyllostomidae > Macrotus > Macrotus californicus. The sequence continues at coordinate 60,595 of VMDR010001175.1, forward strand.
GAAGGGCCACCGGGTCGAGGACGCCATTGCGGCAGGCCGAGATTTTGCTGCAACGAAAGGTGGGGAGAAGCTGCCGACCCCACACAGAACTGAAACTGGGTGAGCTCTTCTCTTTGACAGCCAGGTCCCACCGCTCCGAGATCCAAGTCCTCTCTTACTCTCTGGTTCTCCAGGATGCTCCAGGCTTATCTTGCATCTTCCCTGTCTAGCCTACAATCAGTCATTTCTCCAAGGAGCCCTAAGGCCTCATATTAGAGGCCAAGAACGTGGTGCTGGGCATCCTGCCTTTTGAAACGATCATTTCCCTGTTTTCCTATGTACTGTTACCCGGGCATGCATCGGTAAGCTATATAGAGCTTTTGCCTGCTTTTGGCTTCTTAAGACTAGACTGACGGTATGTATGGTTCTCCTGTATCGTTCCACCTCCACATTTGTACATTTATCCAGCTCATTCTGCCTCATTCATTTTCATTGTTACATCAATCCATTGTTATCAAAACACCGTACTGGTCTACCTACTCATCCTCCAAAGGACATTTCAGTTGGCGTACTTCCAGCTTGGTGCTATTAAGAATAATGTTTCAGAGAACATTCTGGAACCTATGCTAGTGCAAGTGTGTGTGAGTGGAAGTGCCAGACTGACGGATGTGCTTTCCAAAGCAGCTGAAACTTGTGTACGCCCACCAGCAGTGCCTGTGAGTTCTAGAAGCTGCCGGGGTACCCATCCTTCCCAGGACTGGCCGCTGGCCAGGCTGTTAGCTCCACCACGCTGGTAGGTGAATGAGTGTCTCCTACATGTCTTCATTTTCATTCCCCTATTAAGTGAGGTTGACCAATTTTTCAGCATCTTATCACATGTTTATCAGCCTTTGTTTCTTTTTTGGAAGTGCCTGTTCAAGCGCTTTGTCCATTTTGGTCTGTTCATTTCTCTCTCTTTTTAAAATTGATTTGCAGGAATTCTTTATAATTCTGGATACAAGTCTGTTGTTGGTTACATATGTGGCAAATGTCTTCTCTCTATGGCAAAAGCTTTCTAAGTATTGTTTCAGCAACCTTTCCTGCACATGTGTTTTAAATACGCAATTTGTTGATTCAATGAAGTGTTTCCATTTGGGGGAAGTCTGGTCAAATCATCACCTGAGGGTGTGACTGTCTCGTGCCCCTCGTGCCCTTCGGAAGCCCTGAAGTCGGCTCCTGCTGGGGCTGGGAGCTGACTGTGCAGCTGCAAACTTCGGAGCCACGTGGCAGCCTGACAACAACACGGGGGAGTGTTTACACCCTGAGGTTTGGCAATGATGCAAATCAGGGCTCCCTCCCTACCCAGATGCTGCCCAAAGGGCAAAAGAATGGTAATTTGGCCTATTTTCAGGCTTTTTTTTTTTTTTACCTTGGATTCTCCTGGCTTCATTCCCTGGGGTGACAGATACCAGAGGCAGAGTTCCCAAATTTTTTAGCAAGCAATTAAAGCCAAAAACCCTGCATAATTTTAGTCAAAATTGGGAATGAAGGGATTAAAAGGAAACAATAGGATGAGCAAAATGATTAGGGAGGGGGAAAAATGTGAACATCGCCAGACTGGCGAAGGAGGGGTCGCCACCATGCCAGAAACTCAAACTTGCTCTAATGGTGTAAATTATTGATCTGTTTATCATGGAAACAGCGAGCAGGCACAGAAGCACACAGGACAGCCTCACCCAGCTTCAGCACCTGTGAAGCAACGGTGACCGATCTCGCCCCATCCCTACACCCCATCCTCCGCCCACTTGCCCCCCAATACCAACAACACACTTACTTCTGAATGACGATTTTTTTCCTCAGGTCACAGCCAACTGAAATTAGTGCCGTCTGCAGAGAGAGAGACAAGGTGCTGACTGGGCCAGTGCAGGCCTCCGAGGGCCCGGCCACAGTGAGGGTCCAGTAGGGGACACACTCACATCCAGTCACCTGGGACTCACTGTGACTGTCACTGGCCCCACGGGGCTCAGGCCCTAAGAACCTGCCCGAGCCCTGGGACACAGCTGAGGTCTCCCCCCTCCGATCTACCTCGGCGGTTTCGCAGAGAACAGAACCCAAGTGATAAACCCAGCACCATGCTTGGCATACAGAGTGCCAGGGAAGGAAGGCAGGAAGGCTACAATGAACAAACAGGAAGGAGAAAAGAGAAAGAGAGCTATTTGGGGTTAGCCTGACAGCCTCAGGGACGTGCTTCTCAAACTGGGGTGTGGTGGCACCTTCAGAGATGTGCCAGGGAGTCGGAAACCACAGGGCAGGGGGACTTTGCTCTTTGAAAAAGCAGCTTTATATCAAGACAAACATGAATTTACCATAGAACAGAATGCAAGATTTGTATAAATTTTTTAAAAAATCATAGTAAATAGACATGAACTTTACCATCGTAACTATTTTAAAGTATATACAGTTCAGTGGCATTCAGCACATTCAGCTCAATGCTGTGCAGCCATCCCTACCTCCTGCCTCCAGAACTTCCTTAACTTCCCAACTAAGATGCTGTCCCCAGTAAATGTCCCATCCCCTCCCCCAGCCCCGACCCCCACCCTCCACTCTCTGTCTCTATGGATCTGACTCCTCCACGGACCTCCTATGTGCTTGGCTTATTTTGGCTTATTTCACAGAGCACAGTGTCCTACAGGTTCATGCATGGTATGGCATGTGTCCATACCAATTCTTCAAAGCGGGCAGGAATCCTCAAAGAAAAGTCCTGCTTTCCGATGGCTCCCACCCTCTGGACCCTCTCCAGGATGGTCCCTCACTTCCTCAGCCCTCAGGGATGCTTTACTGGTGCAGCTGGAAATTGCTGACTTAGAGGGTTCAGACCAAAGCCAAGGATGCGCCCTCCTTCTGTAGCAGTCAGTCAGAGAGACATGGGCAGAGCAGGGACAGTGGGCTGGTGCAGAAGGTCAGCGGGGCCGAGGGCCCCAGGGCCTGGCAACGAGCAAAACTGCAGGACCTTGCACGACCACTCCCTTAAGCACTAACCCGTGGAGATGACATCTAGGCCTCAGTGGTGTTTCAGCTCCAGGCCCAGAAAAGCAGCAAAATCAGGCACAGTGAGGCCATGGCTGACATCAGGACGAGGTACAATGACTAATGACCCCTTCCCCTCCCAGTGACTCATCAGTGGAGTCATGAGTGGCAGCCCTGGGGGATGATGATGGAGAAGGGGCAGTCACCCAGCCATGGGGGAAGGATCACCTACATCTCCACATGCTGAATGGGGGGTTGGCCAGCCCGTTAGGGAAAAGTCAACCAGGCCTGCTGTCATTTTTCTTAACACTAGTGACAAAGAATATGGGATAGCAAAAGTCTGGGACATACCAGTGGCTTGAGGTCCACACACGAAATTTCCTTGTTGGCTATGTCCAGAGTGACAGTGGAGATGGTGGGTCTCTTTATGCTGTGAGGCAACAGGAGTGTTCATATTGCACACTTGCATTGCAGGAGAGGTAACTGCCAGCCCACCCATCCCTTCATCTATCTATCTGTCTATCTATCTATCATCAATCCATCCACCCATCCATCCATCCACCATCCTTCCATCCATTCTGGAACGCCAGAATATTGACTGAGAACTTCTTGCATATGATGGTCCTACCTTCCCTTGAGTTTCTACCTCTTCTTGAGTCAGTTTGTTTGTTTGTTTGTTTTCTTGTATTTTTCCCATTACAATTTATGCCCCTGTACCCTCGTCCACCTCCACCTACCTCCCACTGCAGTCACCACCCTATTGTCCTTGTCCGTGAGTCCCAGTTCTTTCTCTTTTTTTTTCTTCTGGACCCCTCCCCCCAACCCCCCACCCCCAACCCCAGAGCTGTCAGCCTGCTCTCTGTCTATGAGTCTGTCTTCTTAAGTCAGTTTGGTGAATTTATATAAAATATGTTATTGAAAAGAACATCTGATATTCGATTTTATCATCACCTAGCTGCACATAATGTTTTCTCATTGTTTGTTTAATAGCTTCTCTATTCACACTTTTTATCTTCCTTTTCTATTCCTGTTGTCCGTCTCAATTCTGTCTTTGCTCCACGGGATCTCAGGGTGTAGCTTATTCACCGGCTTCCCAAAGGGCATACTCCGTGTGTCACTGTGGCTGCGCCCTGCCTGTGGTGCGCTGCCTAACGCACTTCGGGCTGCGGAGCTGTGGATCCGCTCCCCAAGGTGCCTGGCCGCTGCTGCCCTGGCTCCCTCCGGCAGAGGCCTAGCCCGTCTACCTGCAGGCCACACCTCTCCCTGAGGGTAAAAGTGCTCGGGGCACAAACTTTCCTTGGAGTGCGTTTTAGCTGTGTTTCAGGAATTCTTTGATTCAGGAGTTATTTGTAAGGGTGCTTCTTAATTTCCAAGGAAAAGGGACTTTGGCAGTGTTGCTTTTTTATGTTTTGGTGGTTGAGAGTTCCAGTTCTGCTGGATGAAGGCCTGCGAGTGCAATCTGAGCATCTCCACTGGGGGAACTCATCTTTCATAGCCACGCACATGAAAAGGAAGGGGCTTTTAAACGAACTCATAATAGATAAATAAATTTGCCAGAAGCACAAGACAGAGGAACATAATCCTATGCTAATAACACACACGATTCTTTAACTTTTCACTTACATCTTTCAGCTATATTGAAGCATAATTGACAAATCAAATGGTAAGGCATTCAAAGCGGAGAGTGCACCGATCTGTCTGATGTGTGTCCACACCGCGAGAGTTAGCTGGGGGGGGGGGCGCTTTGTGCAGTGTGCAACTCTCTGTCCACTGCTGTACACCCACAACTAATACTAAATAATACTGAATGTAAACCAATGGAATATTATTATTGAATAATATTGAATGTAGTTGAAAAATAAAATGTAAAAAATCAAAAAAAGAAAGTTAATTAACACATCCATCATCTCACACATTTATTATTATTATTATTATTATTATTATTATTATTATGTGAGAATATTTAATTATATTCTCTTGGCAAATTTCAATTCTATAATGAGTGTCACAAGGTTCCACATGTAGGATTAAAACATACTTGTTGTTGAAATATGTCCTCTAGCAACGTCCTGCCAGTGGGACCACACAGTGTCCTTCTGTGTCTGGCTGATTTCACTGAGCTTAATGTCAAGGTTCACCCACATTGTGCGGGAGTCAGACTGTCCTTCCTTCTCAAGGCTGAAGGAAACTCCGTGGTGCAAAAGAACCACGTTCCGTTTACCTGTTCCCCCATCAATGGGCATCCGGGCTGTTCCCGCCTCTTGGCCACTGTGAAGGTGCTGTTGCGAAGCCGGCGGTGCAGGTGCCTCTTTGGGACCCGGTTTCATTCACTGGGCATGTGCCTGAAGTGGGGTTTCTGGATCATGTGGCAATTCTATGCTTAATTTTTGTGGAACCACCTTTTATAAAGTGTTGTAATCATTCTTTTTTAGAATTGAACTTATCGGGGTGACATCGGCTACTGAAAGCACACAGGTCTCAGGCACACACTCTACGACGCACCACCTACATGCTGTACTGTGTGGTTGCCGCCCCGAGTGCGGTCTCCGTTCCTCACCACTTACCCTCCTTTTCTTCACCGTTCTCGCCTTGCCAGCCGCCATCAGGGCATCTCAAATTCGGCCTTGCTTTCCTGGCTCCTGCTAAGGGAACCCTAGGGACAGCCCAGGCCCACCTGCCACGGTCCAAGTGATGACATACCTGGAAGTGAAGTTGGGGTCCGCCCTGCCGGAGTGGTGCTGCTGCCTCAGGGAGATGTTCTGTGGAGCGAGACAGAAAACCCAGCTGCCACAGTGGGACAGCCCAGTCAGTCCCGAGATGGGGGTTCAGGGAGAGAGGGGAGGAGGAGGGGGTGTTGGGAGGAGGGGCCTGGAAACCACCTAGGCCGCTCCTGGTTCTAATCCCACTGCTCATGCAAGGCCTCTGGAAGCTCATGCATATGGCCATCCCAAGCTCCTCCATTCCCTTGCTGCCTTTGTCCTGGACCCAGGGCGAGGTGTAACTGTTCCCCTTCTTTTTTCTCTGGGAAGTGACAAGCACTGACCCAAAGAGTTTGTTGCAGCCAACTCATGCCTTGTCCTGAAGGAGCCACAAAACTCGATCTTTGGCTTCTGGGCTCAAGTCCAGATTCTGGGGTGTGACCACGAGGCCTGGCTGAGCCCTGCGGATCCCCCTGGTCCATACGTCCTAGTGCCTCCCGGTCCTCCTGGTTCCCTCCATTCCGACACCTCAGTTTACCCAGCTAATACAGATCTCCTGTCTTCCCTGGGGCTGGGTTAGATTTCCCATCATGTACTCTGCGCCTCTTTCATGCGACACCTTAATGATGTCACTCATTTGGATGATTGCTGCCTGCTTGGGTTGGAGAAAAGATGAGGATGTGTTTCTCCCAAATTCTGCAGCATCTAACTCAGGTACATGCAAGGAGAAGGGAGGAAAAGGAGGGACAGGCTCAGGGAGTGACCACAGGCGTGGACCTGGCTGGGCTGGTCAAGGCCATGCCCTTCCATCTCATTGATCCCGGTTTGTGGCAGGGGTGCAGCTTACCAGCCTGTGCTTGGTGTTCCCTCCATAGGTGTAGCCGTCCTCGTATATGATGGCCTCCAGCCCGACAGAGTGGGGATTGCTCACCACCGCCTGGGGTGGGGACAGGAGAGGCATTAGGAATGCCACGGGGGTACTACCTGCACGTGACTGCTGTGCACCTTCAGAGTAAAAACTGAGCTTGTTCTACAAGTGCACCTGCCAGTCCTATCCCCAAATGTCCCCCCTCCTGCCCTCACCCCGTGTGCAACCCTTAATTATGGCCTTTAAGCCTCCTTCTGCAGACAGTCTGGAGCTGCTGAGCTGTAGGGTCCAGACCTGCCCCTGGCTCAAGGAGAGGACTCTGGGTGAGAGCTGGATGCAGCCTGGTGTCCCCTCACTGGCCCTGGACCTGACTGGCTGGACTTCCCCACATACCCTTACACTACTATGCCTGTGTCCAGGCTTGGACATCTGGGTTCCAGGCCCAGGCCACCAGCCATTTCTCAGGCACCCCTGCTACACGAGGGAAGGCTGTGAGTCAAGGCTACAAGAAGAAAAGGAACTTGTAGAAAGCACATGGGGTGGCTTGGGAGGCTGGAAAGTGAGGCACAGAGACAGCGTGAAAGGAAGGCAAACACACAGCTCCATCTGTCCCTTCATGGAGAGGCTGGTAGAGGGGAGAGACAGAGACAGTTTCTGCGGCTGTAGGAGCGCATGTCTCTCCACAGGAGGACACCAGGGAGTTTCCAGGGTCTGGGAACAATGGACACAGGGCGAGAGGCCAAGAATGCTGGGAACATCACATATCAGAAACACCTGTCCAACAGATAAGGAGATGTCCTTACAAGTGGGATCGGTGACATGCCTGGCCTGGGTATCATCAGGGCAGTCAACTCCAATTTGCTGTTCATATCGATGATATACATTTTGTTTTCAAATGCTCCTCGCAGAAGTTCTACCTAGTTAGAAATGCAAAAATAAATAAATAAATAAATTTGATTAAATCAAGCCTCTGTTTCCTAAAAGAAAAGGGCAAGTAGGTGGGGGGTGGTCAATGGTCTCCCCGAGGGATGGAACCTTCTAGTGTTGTAGGTGCAGTAGCCTGGGCTTTCACTCGCGCCTCTTCCCCACCAGGTCCTCTACCCTCAGAAGGTCTTCAAGGTCCCCTCCTGCCTTCAGAAGTACCTACTGCCTGACCTTTGAGGTGATTGCCTTTCTCCGTGGGTTGTCACCAGGTGTGCATCCCTAAGTGATCTACCTTGGTCTTGCCTGTTTCCAAACAGTGTTATGTCTTTAAGTCTCTTTCCATCTACAGCTTCCCTGCCACCCCCAGCCATCGGGCCGGCAGACATCCCACAGCCTGGGTTTTCCCAGCACGGTTGGGCACACTCCTCTGCGCTGTGTGTGCACTTCTGGGGACTGGCGGCTGGACCCATCAGGTTCGGGTTGGGGTGGGTAGTGTTGGCAAGACTCCACAGCGACTCTTCTCACATCAATGGCATGTAATGGCCAGCTGTCTCTTTTTTGATGCAGGTGGCTGTTAATTTGCTGGGGTTGCCGTGTGACGCTGTCCCAGTATTTTTTTCCCATATATTCACCAGAATAAATTTATCAGGAGACTGTTTCCTTCTTCTGTTTCCTGGCCCAATAGAGTGGTATGAAGGAAAGGTGGGATAAATGCCTATGCCTTGGCTTTTATTTCCTCAGTTTTCAAGACAGCGGATTAATTCACTGTCATCTCTGGAAGGTGACCAGTAAGTCGCTTCCTGGAGAAGTGGCCAACTCCAGGTCTGGGGTGGAAAATGGACAAGATACACTGGGACATCTTGTTGTAGCCATGTGACTCGTCACTGTCGATGTCAGTCTTTTTTTGGGGGGGGTATAATTGGCATCTTTATTGTATTGCATCTTCCAATCCATTTATTTATGACTTTTTTATTTGAATCATCAGGATTTTATAGATTTCACTATACAAGTCCTGTTGTCTTGTTAGTTTACACTAAGTGTTTCATATTCTTTTTTTTTCTTTATTTTATTTTTTAATTACTTTATTGTTGTTCATTTACAGTTGTCTGCATTTTCCCGCTACCACTCCCCCTACCCCAGCCAATCCCACCCCCCTTCCCCGCTCCCGGAGACACATTCCCTTACAGAAGAATTCCCAATAATGTTGCAACATCCCTCTCCAGGAGGTCAGGCTAGCCCCCTCGCCCCCCGTGCAGCCTGGCCCTAGTGACTCGCTAACGAAAAGACAGTGTGGAAAGGGCAATTTCTCCGTCGTGGGGAAAGCTGGCAGACACAGTTTTAACCAGATCAAGACTGACATCGTGATTAGGATGATGCTGGCTTTTTAGTGATCAGGATGATGCTGGCTTTTTAGTGATCAGGATGATGCTGGCTTTTTAGTGATTAGGATGATGCTGGCTTTTTAGTGATCAGGATGATGCTGGCTTTTTATGAAGCCAGCATCATCCTAATCACGATGTCAGTCTTGATCTGGTTAAAACCGTGTCTGCCAGCTTTCCCCACGACGGAGAAATTGCCCTTTCCACACTGTCCATTCATTAGCGAGTCACTAGGGCCAGGCTGCACTGGGGGGCGAGGGGGCTAGCCTGACCTCCTGGAGAGGGATGTCGCAACGTTATTGGGAATTCTGTAAGGGAACGTGTCTCCGGGCCCTTTATTTATTCTGGCATTCATTTATATCCACGCAGACTCGCGCATATTTGTATTATACTTTGGCTTATTATCCAACATTGTATTGTCTATTTTTGTTCAAGTTGTTCCAGCTTCCACTGATGGATTTTTGTGATGCTATGTTTTTCCATGGAAAAAAGCCTTACTACTTCTCTCTCTCTTGAAAATCTCAGCCCCTCCGAGTAGGAGGAGCCCTATAGATTTGTGGCCCTGAGGCAGCCTAGGCTCTGCTGAGCATGGTACTAAACTGATAAATTTTTTAAGATTTTATTTCATTTATTTTTAGAGAGAGGAAACGGGAGGTTATCTCTCGTATGTGCCCCGACTGGGGACCGAACCCCCAACCCAGGCATATGCCCTGACACGGAATCGAGCCGGCAGCCCCTTGCTCTGCAGGTCGACACCCAGCCGACTGGGCCACAGCAGTCAGGGCAGCACGAACTAATTTAATGCACTTTAGAGCGCTGAGAGGTGGGGTGACGTTGCTGGAGAAGATAGGCTCTCAGATGGCGTTTCCTTGGGTGTGGGCGTTCGGGCAGTCACTGTGAAAAACAGGGCGGAGGGTCCTCAAAAAAGCAAACATGGGACCTGGAAACTCCCCTTCTGGGTATTTGTCCCAGGAAATGAAATCACTATCTTCAGGGGGTACGTGCACCCCCATCTTCATTGCAGCGCTATTCCCAGCAGCCAAGCTGTGGCATCAACCTGTGTCCGTCAGTGACTAAATGGATAAAGAAGATGTGATGTGTATCTATCCACAGCTGTATCCAAAATGAAATATTGTTTAGCCTTAAAAAAAAAAAAAAAAAAAAGGAAATCCTGCCGTTTGTGACAACATGGATACATCTTGAGGGTATTGTGCTGAGTGACGCGAGTCGTGTGCCGTCACCTACACTCCTACGTGGGATCTAAAAGAGCTGAACTCCTAGAACCAGAGAACAGGTTGGCGGTTGCCAGAGGCAGAGGCTGGGGGTGGGTGAAATGGGTGAAGGGGGTCAAAAGGTACAAACCTCCAGTCATAAGATACTAATGTGATGGAATGTACGACATAGTGACTATAGTTAACGACAGTTACCGCATATTTGAAAGTCGCAAAAATTCTCATCACAGGAAAAAGGTCTGTAACTGTGTGTGGGTTGGATGTTAACTAGATCTATTGTGGTGAGCATTTAACAATATAGACGTACGTCAAATCATTATGCTGTAGACCTGAAACTAATACAGTGTTATATGTCAATAGTATCTCATTAAAACTGGGAAAAAACCTTTAAGAATAAAAAAATAAAGTTAGGAGAAACTTTCCTGTACTTCTGACCACGTGATTGCACTGGGGAAGATGGATTCTGGAGGAGCCTAGAGAAGACATTTTACTGTCTCTGTCCAGTAGCTGCTCCCCCTTCCTGAGAGTATCCCCAGTTTCCTTTGGGAATGTCTGCAATTTCCTTTGGCAAATCACCCTTTTGCAGGTCCTTGGACATGTGGCCTCGTGGGTGGTGAACTGAGGAACCATCTCCAGGAGAGGCTCCTGGTTGGCTCACTCCAGCCACGTGATTGGCCCAGGAATGGGTGTGTCATCCTCTCTGAGCCAATGAGATGTAGGAGACATGCTGGGATTTCTCTTGGCTTCTGCAGGGTTCTGATGAGACCTTCTCACTTGCCTGGGATATAGTGTGAGGATGCCAGGTCTTTAGGGTTGGCTGCCAGCTTGTTGCCTCGATATTGAGAGCTGGGCTTCCCAGAGGCACCCAGATGGAGCTTCGGGATGTAGCATGAAACACTGGCAGTGGTAAGATGGAATGAAGCCAGCCCCTGGTAGCATGACTTCAGCTCTAGATCATGCCTCACCTGAACTCTTCCCCCTTTGGACTTTTTGGTCCTAGAGTCAACAATTGCCTTTCTGGTTTAAGCCCATTTGATTTGGATTTCCCATCACTTGCAGAACAATATATCTAAGTTAATATATACATATTTCTATATTTCTATGATTTTCTCCTCTTTTTCTTAAAAAAATTATTTATTTTTAACGAGAGGGTAAGGAGGGAGAAAGAGAGGGAAACATCAATGTGTGGTTGCCTCTCAAGCGCCCCCTACTGGGGACCTGGCCTGCAACCCAGGTATGTGCCCTGACTGGGAATTGAACCAGTGACTGTTTGGTTTGCAGGCCAGCGCTCAATCCACTGAGCCACACCAGCCAGGGCCATATAACTTACTTTTTTACCTTCTGAACAATTTTGAGGATTGGTTGACTTTCTTATTAAAAAGAGCATCTACGAAAAGTGACATATGTTTCATTTTGAAAGAACGAACAGGAAATTGTACAAAACATGGGTGCCAGCCTCTGGGGCATTGGTGGCTGGTTGCCAGACTTCACTGTTTACATGAAATTCCAATCTGACTGAGCATCCTATATCCTAGCAGGCAGTCAACCCTATGTGAAGCCCTACATGTGGTTGCCAGCCACAGATGCCCAACTCTGGGTCTCTGGGATTTGCCTTTAGAGAAAACAACAGTGTCTCAAAGAGCTAAACAGTGTCACGTGGAGCTAAAATACACAATTAAGATCGCGTACTTTGCAGACATCAACTTTGAGTTGGGGGTCCATGAGAACTGCCTGGATATTCACAGGGCACTTCTGGAAATCAAAAGCTGTAAAAGCCGAATCGGGAAGTGGGATCAGGATTTCGAGCAACCCCAGGTCAGTGAACATCATGGCTGCCTCTTGGGACCAGACGTTTTGGTGTGCAAACTGAAAAAGAAAAGTGATTTCTGAAATCAGGTCATTCTAATTATTTTTTTGAGGATGTGCATTTGGTCTCCGGATTCAAGTTTAAAGAAGGTGGACCAACCGAACAAACAGCAAAGCCATAGATACACTCTGTCGAGACACCTGCTCTGAAGTTTCATTCAACCCTGGGCGCTGAAATTGACCATGGAAACTGCGTCTCCTATCATGGACCTCCTTGGAGAATCAGAAAGGCCACAGGATCTCTCCCCAGAAAACACTGGTCCTCAGAACGTCAGGGCTAAGGCTTCGAAGAGACAGCGATTCTTTCTTAATTCCATGGTTGGCACCTTTCGGGAAATGTGGTGGCTGTAGATCTAACAGGAAGAACACCGAGTAGCAGTAAAGTGGGGGGACTTTACTGGCTCGGGTACTAACAAGGAGAGAGAGGAACTTGAACTTCAGTTTTCTCCCTGTAAAGTTGGACGTTACTGGCTCTTTCACGGGCTTGTTGTGAGAGTGGAATAAAATGAGCTAAGCATCATGTACAAAATAAGATGAGACAGGCCAGCATCACACTCCCTGCTGCTGTGACCTCGGACCAGTGACTTTGCCTCTCCATGCCTCAGTTTGTCCATCTGTCCAGTGGGGACAGCATAAGGGTCTCCTTCTTAAGACAATGGTCAAGGTTAAATGAAGTAGCAATCAGAAGATGCTTAGACCGGCACCTGACATATTCTAAGTGCTCAGTAAGTTTTAGGGTCCATTGCTGTTATTTTAATAATGACTAAAATTACTTTTGCTACTAAAATTATTAATGTTAATAACTTAATATCAATTAAAATTTTGTTATTACTACTACTAAAAACGGTGTTACTATTTTAATAACTAGAGCATTTCTGGCCTTCAGAAGCAGTACTGGAAATGGGAATGTGAGACTCTTATTCCTGACAAACCCACCAACGGCCCTAACTTTGGTTTTACCTACTTTGATCAGGAAATTTTTCAGGATTCCCAAGCTGCCATAATACAAATTATTCTCCTGAGTTAAAACCGCTAGTTCATTTTCATCTAGAAAAAAATAAACAAGACAGAACAAAAGTTGAAATGAAGCTTGTTTTGGTGGACAAAAATGTTAGAAGTATAATGTTAAAAAAAAATTACCCAATTCCCTCATCTACAGCAAACTCCTCCTGTGAAGGACCAGATGGCAAATATTTTCTGCTTTGCCGGTCACGTGCTGTCCGTCACAAGTACGCAGCTCCGGACGACTCATAAATGAATGGGCCTGGCTGTGTTCCAATAAAACTTTACTTACAAAAACAAGCTGTGGGCCAGATCTGGCCCGTGGGCCAGGGGTTACCAAGCCCTGACATAGGTAGCCACTGTTACCATTTTAATAAACATCTTTTCTGGTACTTTTATATATGTGGGATCATATTCTAGAATCTTCCCAGCTGCTTTGCAACTTAATTTTTTCTTTCCTTTTGTGCACAAGAATATAGTTGGCTGATTGAAGTTCTGGTGCCAGATGAACTATACCTGACTTAACCAGTCCTCCACTGACGGACAGAAGGGTTGTTTCTGATCCTCTGCATGTGCAAAGTTCCAAGGAACACAGCACAACATTATGAATATTTTTATTCTTTTTTAACAGCAACCATTTTCAGAAGAAGCGGGGCTTAGGCTGAGCCTTGAAGAAGCATCTGATGTGGAAAGTGAGGTGTGTTGACAGGGCAACGAATGGACCAATGTTGCTGAGGGTTTTTCAGCGTGGGCCCCATGGACGTCAGGGACTGGATGGGTCTTCGTGGTGGGGGCCGTCTTGTGAATTGTACGTTGGTGGGCAAAAGATACCAGGAGCACCCCTGGGTCGTGACAACCACAAAAGTCTCCATACGTTGTCCAGTGTCACTAGGCTGAGAACCAGGGGATTAGGTGGACAAAAAGGGGATTCGGGGCAGTGGTGGGAAGTCGATGAGATGTGACTGTACATGGACGTGAACGTCGTTCTTGTGAATCTGAGCTTCATTCTTTAGCAAATAAGAAAGCATTACAGATTCCACCCGTGGCAGGTGATGTGTACTCAATGGTTTAGAAAAAAGAGTGGGAGACAAGACACTGACTGGGAGAAACTATTTGCAGAGCCTATTCCTGATAAGGGATTTGCATCTAGAATATATAAAGAATGTTTACAACTTAACAGTAAAAAGACAAACATCCCAATTAAAAAATGGACCAAGGACCTAAACAGATACTTCCACTAAAAGGCTACCCGCAGGTTAACCACGCACTGGCGGCCACGCTGTGGATGGTGACGTTGGCTTCAGCAAAGGAAGAATACAAGGTGTCTTGTCCTTCTTGCACCTGCACAGGGTCGACGAGCTGACCTACAAGACAACGAGGCAGAATCACGAGACCTGGGCACGGGTTGGAAGGGGGTGTCTGCTGCTGAAATGCCACCCACCCCATCCCTTGGTTTGTGACCCAAATGATAAAGGTTCGAGAAAGAGAAAACAATGAGATGCAATGTTGAAAACGTCCTTTGGAATACGCTTAGGTTTAAGGAAGCTTTTTCACCACCTGGAGGCTTGAACACCACGGAATGCCTTTTACTGTACAGGTAACGTGTGTAAGGAATAAGACAGAGTTGTCTTGCCCTGGCCCGGTAGCTCAGCTGGTTAGAGCGTTGTCCCGATACCCCACGGTTGTGGGTCTGACACCTGACATATGGGAATCAACCAGTAAGCGGAACAACAAAATCAATGTTTCTCTCCCTTCCTCTCTCTCTAAAACAAACAAACAAAGCTTTGTTTCTAGAATTGGCTCTCAAAACAGGCAGGCCAGGCTTGAGCCTTTTTCTTTCTTTCTTTTAAAGATTTTATTTATTTTTTAGAGAGAGGGGAATGGAGAGAGAAAGAGAAGGAGAGAAACATCAATTGGTTGCCTCGGTTGCCTCTCACATGCCCCCAACCAGGGTCCTGGCTTGCAACCCAGACGTGTGCCCTGCTGGGAACAGAACCAGCGACCTCTTTCTTCGTGGGACAACACCCAACCCACTGAGCCACACCAGTCAGCTGAGACCTTTTCTTGCACTGCTGGGAGCACAGTGTTCAGGTAGCCTGACTGATGCTGGGTGTAGCTAGCTGTGATTGCAGGTGCTCTTGCAGCCACACCTGTGCCAAGGTTCCTGACAGCACCTCTTCCAGGGAGAGCTGCCTTTTGATCCTCTGCTTATGCCAGTTGGTGGGCTGGGGCTCACATCATGTGGGCGCTGCCAGGATTCCTCAGCTAGTCCAGGTGCAGGTGCTGTGCCACTTCCAGATTTTTCTCTTTTCTGAGGGTAGCTCAAGTGAGTGATCCTGACTCATCTCCTGGAATCCCTAACCTCAGCCCCTAAACAAGATCTGCAGTTCCTGGACTGAAGACTTGGGTCCTATGCCCACAGCATCTGGTGACTTTTCAAACCTGTCTACGTGCCCCTGAAGGTCCCACAAGGCAGACGATGGGTTGGGGGGCTGCAGTTAGGATGGCAAAGTGAGAAGGGGTTCCTTGTTGTCCACTCAAGTCAGGGGAGAGAAAATAATGACATGTATTTTCGCTGCCTGGAGGGGGACACCAAGTGGCAGCCCTGAGCCTGGGCCTTGCTCACCTGCATTTCGGGAAATTAACAGGCTCTTCTCAAACCAGAAGATCAGAAAACCTTTCTGGCCTGGGATGATGACGATGTTGAGGGTCTCATTGTAGTCAAAGGGCAGCCCGAAACTTTGGTTCAGGGGGTGGTCCGAGTACACAAACTTGGCCTAAGAGAGAAAGACTACTGAATCTCAAGGGACAAAAGACGTTACCAAGTCCTAGATTACAGGGCGACAGACAGGTGTGGGTCCACAGGCCTTATTATTCAAACTTGATTCAGACTTTCTTATCTGGTCCAGCGGCTCTCAGTTTGGGAAGATTCTGCCCCCCAGGGACACCAGGCATGTCTGTGGTGGTCACACTGGGGGTGCTCCTGGCATAAAGGGTGAGGCCAGGGATGCTGCTCAATACCCCACAGTGCCCAGGGCAGGTTCTTACGATAGAGAACCATTCACCAAGAATGTCCGCAGTGCTGAAGGTGCCTGCTCTCCCTCATTCACTGCCAGGCTCGCGTTGGCGCCTTCGTTATTGAATCAATATTTAAGTTGATTTCTCTCTCCCATCCCACCTGTGTGCACACCCCAGGCTCTTTTCCTAACAGCCGTTTCCATTCAGCCACTCCACTCGCATCGTGCAGCCCTCGAAGGGCTGGCTCCAGCGTCAAATCCACGTTGTTCCGCGTGGTTGTCAAAGCTCTCTCTCTTATCTGCTCTTTTTGAAAGACTCCCGACAGCACTGTGCCAGGATGGGATTTTAAAAAGCTCTGTCACGACTCGTAAGTGAGTCCCAGCAAGGCAGCTGCATCCCCTTCCCTGAACATGCACTTTGGAGAAAAGGGAGAGACTACTGGCTGCTTTTCTAAGCACCCCCTGGGGAGAGAACTAAGTGCTCAGGGTGAGGATGGACTGTGCACAGGCTGCTGAACTTGACTAGTCCTGCTCCCCTCCCCACCATGGACGGCTCATCAGCGTGAGGTGCCTAAGAGCCAGCAAGGGTGAGTTCTCACCCCCCCCCCTCCCCCCGCTCATCCCATTGTGTTGTGAACTGGCTGGCCTTGGTCCCAGATATTCGAACTGCCCAGCTGAGCTGCCTTCGTCTGCACAGCCAATTAAGGCAACAAGGCGAGCATGGAAGAGTTCAGCCTTTCATTGCTTACCGCAGTGGGGTGAGGAGAGGACAGGCCAGAGGAAACAGCAGCCCTCTGTCCCGGGACCCCCACCCTGTGAAAGGTCACGCCAGGGGAGGGACTGCTGGATCAGCACAGGTGAGGGGGCTCCTCGGTGGAGGGAGCCCCCACAAAAGGCTCCTGCACTCTTATGCACCCAGGAGCCAGGGGAGCGGGGAGGGCCTAGGGCTGCGAGCAGAAAAGTGCTGAGTTCTGAGTCCAAGTGGAGGACAGTGTCAGCCAGGTTTTCTACTCCCCACTCCATAGGGAGGCTCGTGAAGAGGGCTTAGGCAGAAGATGGAAGGTAAAGACCTAGCAATGAAGGCTGCCCATGGGGCCTGGGACGACTGCAAGTCCTTCAGAGCCTGCAAAGCATCTTGACTCACCCTGCCCCATGTCGGAGTGGGGAGGGCAGCGTACCCCCAGACGTCTGCCATGTAAAGCTTTCCTGCCTGCCTGTGGTCACCTGAAAAATCATGGCAACAGACTGTAACCAGGAGCTGAACTCCTCAGCCACCACATTCTGGGGATTTCCAGAGTAGTGGGCATGTCTCTGTAATTCAGCACAGCCCCTGCAGTTTATGCTAATGAGGGGACTCTGGGTGGAGTCTGGACCAATCACTTGTTAGAGGGTGGGGCTTTCAGCCACCAGATATCAACCCAAGCCCCGGAGGCTTCTTGGCGGTGGGTCTCCCCCAAACTTCAGAGCTGCACACCCCCTCACAATTTTTGCAATACCAGGTCGCGACTGTAGGTAATCTCTTTCCTATTCAATGTTTTTTCTTCAAATGCAGGTTAGATGGACCAACTCCTCTTCTTAGTCTTATTCTAAATGACATCTGTGAGGGCACAGGCTTTACATACTGATTTTCTGAATATCCATGAAAATTCTTTTTAAAAATTTGATGTGAGGTATTTAAAATGGTCTGTGCACCATCTGTGACACGCACCACATCCTGAAGATTATCCGTGGTGCTCACCGTGGTGCTTAACACCCCTGGCCACTGCTGAATTCCTGCTGGGTTCATGACTGAATGAGCAAGTAAGCAGGGGGGAGGGCAAAAGGGAGAGTGGGTGGGTGAACGGGCATCTGGAAGAAAGGTGGGTAAATGGGTGGGTGGGTAAATGGACTGGCAAGCAGGTAAATGGATGGATAGAAAAGTGGGTGAATGGATGAGGGAGGGACAGATTGTTAGGTGGATGGGTACGTGGATGGATAGGTAAATGAAAAGCTAGGTGGATTTCAGACATGAAAATCCAAGTGTGCGAGGGTTTTCTTGAGTTCTTTAAAAAAATTCTTTTTATTCAAATATGTGAGTTTTAATAAAAGCCTGGCTTGGGGCAAAGTTCATTTAAGCCATTCTTCCCAGTCCACGGGACTCACCTTCCCTTGGTCAGCGAGAAGCAGCCCGATCTGTGACAGGGAGTGTAAGTGGAGGATCCCACCCATAAACCCGACTAGTTCTGCCTGTTAAACAAACAAAAAAGTTGCCTGTGAATACATTGTAAGCATACGTTTAGTTCTATATTTAACTTTAGATTACCCAGTAAGCTAAAATGGAGGAAACTTCTTAAAAACAAATTATGACCTATTTTTCCTGTATGGAAATGTAGCATCTAGGGCAGAACCTTGAGTGAAGACAGCTTTGTTCTGGGGTGCTGGAGACAGCGGTGTGACCCAGACAGGTAGATGCATGCCTGGGTCTTTTGTTTCTGCCTAGGTTCCTCATTCCCTTGGCTAGTCAGCAGAGTGCCCAGAAGCCAAGCTGCAGCACAAAGCCAAGCTGACATCTTTCAGGTAAGAGAGAGACCACTATCTTAATTAAGCCTCTGTGGGTTTTTTTTTTAGGGGGGAAGAGTTCTATAATATACAGTGCTATGGACTGAATTGTGCTTCCCCCAAATTCAGAGGTCAAAGCCCTTAGCTCCTGTCTTAGTGCATTTGGGCTGCTATGACAAAATCCCACAGGCTGGTGGCTTATAAACAATAGATATTTATTTCTCACTGTTCTGGAGGCTGAAAGTCCAAGACCAAGGTGCCAGCATGGTCAGGTGAGGGCCCTCTTCTGGGCCACAGCCTTCTCACGATGTCCTCACAAGGCGAAAGTGGGCTAGCAAACTCTCTGGGGCCTCTTTTACAAGGGCACTAATCCCGTTCATGAGAGCTCCACCCTTATGACTTAAACATCTCCCCAAGGTCCCCCACACACACACAGAACAAAAGACTTGTGTTAATAATTGGTATTTAAGTGAGGGGACATCAAAGAGAAGAGCACACATTACTCCAGGATACACCTCTTCTCCCGGGGAGTGGTTAGTGCATTTTTTGTTGTACAAAGGATGGTTGTATTGTGATGGGTGAGATTACGACCTCGTTAGTGTTTTTATTTGGAGATTCAGTTTGAAGGAGATGCATATGAGTGTCAAATTGACAAGAGTGGACTTGCGATGGTTAATTCTGTGTGTCCACTTGGCTGAACTAAGAGATGCCCAGAGAGCTGGTAAAACATTATTTCTAGGTGTGTCCATGAGGGTGTTTCTGGAAGAGATTAGCTTTTGATTCAGTGGACCCGGTAAAGGAGATCCACTCTCATCAATGTGGGTGGGCATCATCCAATCCATTGGGGGCCCAAAGAGAACAAAAAGGTGGAGGAAGGGCAAATTCACTTTCTCTCTTTGATCTGGGATGTCCATCTTCTCCTGACCTCTGACAACAGAGCTCCTGGTGCTCCAGCCTCTGGACTCCAGGATTTACACCAGCAGCCTCTGGGTCCTGCTAGGTCTATTTTCAAATGAAAACATGTGGCTGCTTAGGTTCTAGGCTCCATTGGGCCCCCTGGGCAGGGCTGAGAAACCAGATCTGAGACGTGATCAGAGCTTGAGTGTGGAGTAGACTGCTTTAGACATACTTCCACAAGTGTTTGGGGGTGATGCCATTCTCTGGGTCAGAATAAGATGTCCTCATTGTCTTAGCTACACAAAGTTCCTGTCCACTTCAGCTGCGGGAATCCCAGCTCTGCCAGGCTGTGTGGCCTTGGCAAAGGCTCTGAGCCTTCATCCCTGTATGAGTTTCCTCCGGCTGCCAAAAAATGTGCTACATTTTGTGGGAGCTTCCATCCAATAACAGAAATTGAATGTCACAGTTTTGGAAGCCAGAGTCTGAAATCAAAGTGCCAGCAGGGTTGGTTCCCTCCGAGACTGTGAGACAGAACCCATGCCCTACCCTCTTCTAGCTTGTGGTGGTTACCAGCAGGGCTCGGCATTCCTTGGCTTGCAGCTGCATCCATCTCTTTAGTGTCAGCCTCCGTCTTTACACTGCCTTCTTTTCTGTGAGCATCTCTCTGCAACCTCACCTCTTCTTATAAGGACACCAGTCATTGGATTGCGGATCCAACCTAATCCTTTATGACCTCATCTTGATTTAACAAATTACGTCTGCAAAGACCCTATTTCTAAGTAAGGTTATATTCTGAGGTTCTGGGTGGATATAATTTTTTTGGGGGGACACATTCAACCCAGTACCATTCTCATCTGTAAAATGGGAGTGGTGGCCCTGGCTGTTGTGGCTCAGTTGGTTGGGGTGTCATCTCACAATTGAAAGGTTGTGGGTTCGATTCCCAGTCAGGGCATGTGCCTAGGTTGTGGGTTTGATCCCTACTCCCGGCGCATATGGGAGGCAACCAATTGATGTCTCTCTCTCTTCCTTCTCTCCCTTCCTCTCTCTCTAAAAGCAATGAAAAAATGTCCTCGGGTGAGGATAAAAAGCATTTTTTAAAAATGGGGGTGATGATAGTACTGATCTTTGGGTGGGCGTGGGGTTAAGCGTTATAATTAATGTTCGGCCTTTACTCTGGCATCAGTTCCCATAGGCACTCCCTACACGGCTGTCATTTAAAGCCTTTTGTCCCTTTTCCTAACTTTGTAACCTGGCCACCTCCTTTGGCCTGGCTCTTTCTCTGTCGTCCTGAGGGAGAAAAGCCCTGGTTCACCCACTCAGTGCTAATTACCCCAACCACACACAAGATATATATCTTTTTTTGTTCACTTTCTTACCCAAATGAACATACCTGTTTTGCATGGTTATACTTCTGAAATTTGTATCCCCAGCTATCTGAGATATATATATTGGTCTGAGATATCTCATCTCCATACAAATAGGCAAAAACGGAATTACTTATATCCTGGAAAACACACACACACACAGAGAACAGTCTCTTTAAAAGATTTGAGGGGTGGGGGTGGAGAGATGCTGTTGAAGGTCACAAAATTGCAACCAATAGATAAATAAGTCCTGTAGATCTACTGCACAGTGGAGTGATTATAGACGTCAAGAGTATATTGTGCCCTGGCTGGTGTGGCTCAGTGGATTGATTACCAACCTGTGAACCAAAGGGTCACCAGCTCGGTTCCCAGTCAGGACACATGCCTGGGTTGCAGGCCAGGTCCCCAACAATGGGGTGTGAAAGGCAATTGCACATTGATGTTTCTCTCCCTCTCTTTCTCCCTCCCTTCACCTCTCTAAAATAAGCAAATAAAATCTTTAAAAAAAACACGTTTATTTTAAAAAAAAGAGTATATTGTGAACTTCAAAGTTGCTAAGAGACTAGATCTTCGAGTTCCCCACCACAGAAAAAGAAACGGTGATGCAGTGATCCTGCGGCGGCACCCTACAGTGGTCGTCACGTCTGCATGTATGAACGTATTGAAGCATCACATTGTACGCCTAACACTCACACAGGGTTACGTTGACTGTATCTCAATAAAAAAAAGGAGATCGATGCCAAGAATAAGTTCCTGGTCATTTATCCCAGAAAAGTGGAAACTTACATCCACACAAAAATCTGTACATAAGTGGCCATAGTAGCTTTTTTTACAATAGCCAAAGAAGTCGAGGTGACCAAATTCTGGCATATTCATGGAATACTACTTGGTAATGAAAAGGCACAGACTAGAGATATACACAACAAATTGGATGAGTCTCCAGAGAATATAGTGGAGAAAAGCTAATCCTCAAAGGTTCCATACATTGTAAGAGTCTATTTACATAACACCCTTGAAGTGATAACATTTTTGAGTTGGAGAACTAGGGGTAGGATGCGGGCCAGGAGGTATGGAGCCTTGGGGTGATGGAACAGTTTAGTATTTCAATGGCAGTAGTGGTTCTGCAGTGAGGCAATGTGATACAATGCTAGAGCCTCACACACACTGCATCTACGTCGATACTGGTTTTAGTGTGATACTCTAGTTATGTAAGATGGGACCATTGGCGGAAGCTGGGTGAATGATAACTGGGACTCTGCCTGATTTTTTTCAGTTTCCTGTAGGGTCTATAATTATTTCAAAATAAATTTTTTAAAAAAGGGAAGGTGGATGGATAGATTCATAGTGTGCCAGCCAGGTGATCTGAAAGTAGCCCCGGAGCCCCTCCTGTGTCTCAGGTTGTCTTCTGAGCCCTGAGGAACTAACACTGCCCAAGTCCATGGGCCCAGCCCCCAAGGTGTAGCCTGTCCTTATTGCCATCTGTGCTCAGGACAAAGTGAAAAAATGACACACTGTACTCACCGCGCAAAAGGGATGGTCAGTATAGCAACAATTCTCACCAGTAATGTGTGAAACGGGGTGTTGTATACCTGAAAGGAAAAGATTATTTGAAAGCAATGTGAGTCCCTGAAGTTCAGAGAAAAGGTTAGAGCAGGTTTGTGAACCGACTGCTGACATTTGGGGCCAGGTGGTTCTTGGTGGCGGGGTCGTCCTGGGCACTGTGAGACGTTCTGCAGCGCCCCTGCCTCTAATGGCTCGATGCTAGGAGCACCCACCTCCAGTCCTGATGACGAGAAGTATCTCCCCACCCTGCCCGGTGTCGTCTGTGGGCCAGGCGTCCCCGGCTGAGAAGTACCGCTTTTGCAGACACTCTTAGGACTATGCCAAAATTGCACAAAGAGCTCCCTTCTCTTACCGAGGTGTTCTTCAACTTTATTTTAAATGAAGAATCTCTGGCTTGAAAGGAAACAGACGACAACCAGTGTTGGCGAGAATGTGAAGACAGTGGGGCCTCTGTGCGCTGTTAGGGATGGACGCGGTGCAGGTGAGGCCCACGGTGGGGAGCGTCCTCAGAGAACTGAAGGTAGAAGGACTGTATCGAGACCACACAAGAAATGAGCAACTTTGACGTAGGCGATGAAGCGAGACACTGACTTCGTTAAAGATTTTGCCAAATGGAGCTTTTACTGATTCAAATGGAGACTGCAGCCAAGAAATCAGGAGAGGGCTGAGACGCAGAAGGGCAGCAGTGGAAGAATCAGGAAAGATCACCGAGAGCAAAGCTGTGTCGTTAGAGACCAACTTCGCTAAGATCATCCACACGCTGGTATTCCCGACTACTGTGTACGGACGCGAAAGCTGGACAGTGAAGGAGGCTGATAGGAAAAGGTCGATTCATTTGAAATGTGCTGTTGGAGGAGAGCCCCACAGCGACCCTGAACCGCCAGAAAAACAAACGAGTGGGCCCTAGAGCAAATTAAGCCTGAAATGGCACTAGAGGCAAAAATGACAAAAATGAAACTGTCCTACTTCAGGCACGTCATGAGAAGGCAGGGCTCTTTGGAAAAGAAAATAATGCTGGGAAAAAATAGAAGGCAGCAGGAAAAGAGGAAGATCAAATATCAGGTGGAAGAAGCTACAGACATGAGTCCACAGGAGCTGGGCAGGGCTGTTGAGGACAGGACAATGTGGACATCACTGCTTCGGAGGGTCATCAGGAATCAGAGCCAGCTCAACTCCACTTCTGGGGGTAGAACCCCTCCCAAAATTAAAAATCAAAAGCAAGAACTCTGGGAGATATTTGCATGCACGTGTCCTAACAGTGTTATTCACAATGGCTGAGACACGGAAGCAGCCAAGTGCCCACGGGCAGATGGCTGTAAACAAAACGTGGTTCACCCACACCTTGGAGTACTGTCCCCCCGTGAAAAGGAAGGGAACTCTGACACTTGCTACAATGTGCATGAACCCTGAGGACATGGTGTTGAGTGAACTAAGCCAGACACAGAAGGACAAATAGAGTCAGGAAATAGAATGGTGGGTGCCAGGGGCTGGGGGCGGCAGAGGAGAGGGGGAGTCGGCTTTTTGGGATGCCACTACAGAAACTGACGGAGAAAAGAGGAAGGTGGAGCCTAGACTGACTGACATCACGAGGAGCCCTATTGGTTCCTCGGTAAGTTGGATATGGAGTTCCACCTGACCCAGCAGTTCTACTCCTGGAAGGCATACACCCAAGAGAAACGAAAACATCTATCCACACAAAAACTCATGCTCCAATGTGCACAGCAGCACTGGTCACCACAGCCAAAGGGGGGAAACAACCCAATGCCCACCAGCTAGTGAGTGGATAGACAACAGTGGCCCACACATGCAGTGGAGCATCTCCCAGCCAGAAAAAGGAGTGAAGCTCTGCCCCCCACTCCACACAACGTGGACACATTTCCAACACATCGTGCGGATCGAAAGAAACCAGACGCCACAGGCCACGATCCTTTCATGTGAAATGTCTGAACAGGCAAATCCATAGAGAGAAAAAGCGTGTCAGTTTTCAGGGGTTGGGGGAAGGGGATGAAGAGTGACCACGTAACAGGAACCAGGCTTCTTTTCGGAATGATGAGAATGTTCGGGAACTTGATAGTGGTGATAGTTGCACAACGTTGTGCATGTACTGAATGTCACCAAATTGTAGACTTTAAAATGGTTAAAATAGTGAGTTTTGTGTGAATTTTATGCCCTTCCCTCCAAAAAAGGGAACAAGAGCTGTGAACTGTGAGGGAAAAAATAACTGGACTGGAGGGTCAGGAGGGAATCTGAGAGGCCAGGGAGTGAAGGAAAAGCCAGTGTGTTTGGGTTCTGGAGGGAGAGAGGGGGAGGCAGAGGACTCCTAGGCAGTTTGGCTGTGGGTGGGAAGTTCTGTTACGTGCCAGTCAACTGATGTTTCGAAGGCAGATGCCTGTCGGGTTGGGACGTGACAAACTGATGAGATGGTCCCAGACCGCCCTCGGGCAGCCCAGCTTTACTTGGGTTATGCACATTCTTAAGGGCTCATTTACACACGGTGTCCACACCTTCACCCAGGGGCTTAGAACATTCCAGGTGTCGATTTACTAGATTTACTAAGATTCGGCCAATCGCCTGTTGACAGTCAAGCTGGAACACTAATGGAAAGTAGGACAGAGGCCGAGTGGAGGTGTGGCCCTTCTGCTGTGCTCTCCTGTCCCTCTGGGAGGGCTGTGATCAATCCACCAGCCACTGTTTAGCGAGCATGTGGCAGGTGCCAGGTTGATTGGGGCAGGAGCCATCTTGGGGGGCCCACAATCTTTCTCCAAAACTAATACAAGGGAAGCAAAAGAATAACAACTTGCCAGATGGTGATCTGCCAACCCAGGGGTCCTCCACTGAGGGGACTTTTACCTCCCAGGGGGACACTGGGTGATGCCTGGAGATACTTTTTTGTCAGGACTTGGGATGTGCTCCTGGCATGGAGTAGGTGGAAGCCGGGATGGTGCTCCACACCCCACAGTGCCCAGGACGGCCCCAGCCAGAGAATAATCCTTCCCTAAATGTCAGCAGTGCCAAAGGGGAGAGATCTTGGACTGACCCCTTCCTCACCGTCATGGGTGCCTGCGCTCCCTCCCTGCCTTCCTCCCTTTCTCTGAAAAAAGAGAAGGTCATTTCTCTTCTTTTCTAAAGAACAACGTCTCCCATCGTCATTCTTGACCCCATCTCCTTGCCTCCTAGCTCAGGGTTCTCTTCTTTCTCTCCCTGCATCTCTCAAACTGGCCTTCTCTACTGCTCCCTGGCCCTGATATGGAGTACCCGAGACCGCACATGCTGTCACCCAGCCTTGTCAGCAAGCATGTAGGAGTCATTCTCGCCCTGAGCAGGTCTTGCTGGCTTGTAACTACAATCCCCAGTGGAAACACCAGGTGCCCACCCTGTGGGGTGGGGGTTCAGGCTGAGTTCCACTTGAATTTTAAAGGACAAGGTAACATCCAGGGGTGGACATCCAAGCAGCGCTATGGTTTGTTCTTCCAAAATCAACCATGTCTCTGAGGCTGGCTAAGGCAAACAATATAAAAAGCACATACCGGTAGATACATTCCAGGAATGTTCTTCATAATCATAAATATAGACTTTTTGATTCACTACTAACAGCAATACCGAACCAGCAAAATGTGCTGACGTCACTTCTGGTGTGCCAACCTACGAATAATGGCAAACACGACATCGATAAGCCCATGTGTTCAGATATCAGTTTGGGAAGCAGTGCTTCTGGACACGCATCCAAGAAACACTTGTGTGCCAGCAGGAGGTGTTCGGTCCCTAGGTTTTGGGGACCATGTACCCTGGGCTCAGCTGGAACTCAAACTGGGAGGTTGAAACTGGTCTTTGGAGCCCACAGACTCCTAAATTCACTCCATCTCCGCCCTCATCAAAACCTTCTCTGAGGATAAGGCCCAAAGATAAGTTATGGACGAGGCACATAAATGATGAGCATAACTGTTGCTTCTAAGAGAAACATTGGAATCTTAATAGATGGCCAAACCTCTTTAGCATAGGTGCTAACAGTGGAATTTTTCAAGATAGTTATCAAGCGGGTAAAGGTTTTTCTCTTGGTTTAGGACAGTTTAGGGAGGCTCTGAGATTCGTGCATGTAAAGTATCTGTTCCCAACACACAGCCATTTGGAAGGAGGACTGGCAACAATTCTGCTTCCTTTTTCAGGAAAAAAAATGGTATCATTTTGGCAGAGAGGGCAGAACAGAATCAACCCTCCTTTTTGCTTAGAAAATATCTTTAAGAGATGCATTTTGTAAAATAAACCCCAAACTAATGAAAACAGACTAATGTGGTATTTCCAGACTATGCCTTTACCCTGAGTAGTATGTATTTCAAGCACCCTCAGATTGTCCTGTGTAATAACTACCTGCATCGACGTAGGGATGGAAAATGGAGGGAGACTACTCTCAAAGTTATCTCTCGTGAAAAAGAGTTGTCGTCTGAAATAAACAATAAGAGTTAAATTAGGAGAATTTCACACAAGAAAAGAAAAAAAGACAATGGCAGGCACTCTAAAAATGTTCCAGCCAAACAAAATTCCTTTTTCTTTTTTTTAGCAAGGAATCGTTTAGGTTTACTCTATCTTTCTTTCTTTCTATCTATATATCCATCTATCTATTCATCTATCTATCTATCTATCTATCTATCTATCTATCCATCCATCCATCTATCCATCTATCTATCCATCTATCTATCTATCTATCTATCCATCCATCTATCCATCTATCCATCTATCCATCCATCACTATCTGTTTTTGCATGAGTAAATTTCTATGGCCTGGGTGTTTGGCTTCTGGAAATAACACCACTTTAAAAGTGTACCATGGTACGGTTGAGACGCCCCTTCACTCCCCTGCTGTGAGCATTGTGCTTTAGCTGTTTCTCCAACATCCAGCCAAGGTCCTGCCTCGGGGCACTTGCACGTGCTGTCCCTGCTGCCTGGAATGCTGTTCTCCTAGATTCTAATAGGAAAGGACACTCCAGGCAGAGGGACCAGCTGGGACAAAGGTCTCAGGAAGGGTATGCACTAGGAACATAAACAAGTTAAAATTGTAGGTTAACTTCCTAGAAATGGGATCGTTGTATTTGAGAATACATGTTGAACATTTTGACAAATTCTGCCAAACTGTCCATCTACAGAAGGAGGACGCACTTAACCTCATTGTCATTGGCCCTCATCCTCACCAACACGATAGTTAAAAAGTGATATCTCCTAATTTTGTTAAGCATTAGAAGGTCTCATTTCAGGAAGCTGTTGGAGTCAGACCCTCCCCAACTCCCGTGTATTCTGGGCATCAGAATCCCATTTAAACAGCTGGAGGTCTGGCAAAACTTTTCTTTAAAGGGCGAGATAGAAAATGTTTTAGGAGCTGAATGGCCTCTCTCTGACCACTCAGCTCTGCCATGGACAATACATAAATGAAAGGATGTGGCTGTGTGCCAATAAAACTTTATTTATGGACACTGACATTTGAATTTGACATCATTTTCATGTGTCACAAATATCATTCTTTTTATTATGTTAAAATTTTTTATTAAAGTAGAGGTGGTATACAATATTAGATCAGTGCCAGGTGTACAGCACAGTGATTCAATATTCGTATGCCTTATGACGGGACCGTCACAACCAGTCTATTAAAATCTAGCACTGTGCAAAGCTGTTACGGTATCATTGGCTGCACTCCCTGTGCTGCACGCTGCATCCCCGGGGCTTATCAGTTTTGTAGCTGGAAGTCCACACCTCTTATTCCCCTTCACCTTTTTTACCCGTCCCCCTGCCCTGTCCCATCTGGCACCATCCTCTTGGTCTCTTTCTGTGAGTCCGCTTCTGTTTTATTTCGCTTGCTCATTCGTGGTTATTTTTGGGTTCCACATATAAGTGAAATCACACAGCACTTGTCTTTCTCTGTCTGACTGAAGTCACTGAGCATAAGACCCTCTAGGCCCACCCAGGTTGTCACAAATGGCAAGATTTCATTTTTTATTGCCCAGTGAAATATTACTCTTTTGATTTTTTTCAAGCACATAATGATGTAGAGACCATTTTCAGCTCGCCAGCCCACACAAAATTAGATGGTGGCCCGGATCTCATGGAAATGTCCTGTTCCTGAGCTGTCTGCCACGGTGGCACTGGTCACACGGAGCGGCTGAAAGTGGTTAGTTTGGCTATGTGGGCTTTTCACTGTATTCAACTTTAGCTAATTACATTTTGTTTACTTTTTAAAACTGTGGTAAAACACACACAACATAAAATTTATATTTCACAATTTATTTTGATTGTGGTAGAATACACATAATATAAGTTTTACCATTTTAACTATTTTTAAGCGCACAGCTCATTGACATTAACCCCACTCACCCTGCCGTGCAGCCACCCCCACCGTCCGCCTCCAAACTTTCTCACCTTCCCACACTGACAGTCTTGTTTTCATTGGACACTCACTCCCGACCCCCTCCCCTAGACCCTGGCCCCTGCCATCTACCTCCCATCTCTGTGGATCTGACTCCTCTGGGGGCCTCCTGTGAGTGGGGTCAGACAGTGTCTGTCCTTCTGTGTCTGGCTTGTTTCACTCAAGGTTCATCCATGTTGTAGCAAGTGTCAGAATTTCCCTCTTTTTTAAGGCTGGGTATATTCCCTGATATGGATGAACCACATTTTGCTCATCCATTCATCAGCTGATGGAAAATGTAAAGACAAATAGTCACATGTGGCTAGTGGTTGCTCCAAGGCAGCTCAGCTCTCAAGGGATGACAGAATTTGCACCTTAGCATCTGACATTCTTCTGCTGTGGGAGGAGTAGCTGAGTCCTCACCTGCCCGGGGCCAGCCTTGCCCCCCTGCTCCCCAACCCCTCCTGGAAGACCTGTCCGTGTGGTCACCCCCTCACTCCAGGCCCTTCTTATCAGCAGGAACCTCTTCCACACCCCGTGCTCCTTGCTGCTGAGTTCTCTATCGAGACCTCTCTTCTCCTCTGTGGCCTCAGCTTCTGGAGACAGTAACATAAGCTTTGGGCCTTCACGTCTTCTCTCTCTCTCTGCTCAGGGGCTTCTTATCTGCCCCTGTGCCCTGGCTTCTCTGTGATGGCCCTCCTCCTTGACCCCTCCCCCTTGGTTTCTCAGTTTCTTGCTTTCCCATGTCTCTTTCTGTCCCACCTGCTCCATAAAGTCAATTCCCCAGAGCCTCTGACCACTGAACACATGCTGCTGGGGTGGCTGCACCCATTTCTGCTGCCAGAACCACAGCTCATGTGTACGTGACCTTCTGTTCCCATCTCTGGCCTTATCAGCATGACATCCTGGGCCACCACCCCTCTCCCTAATCTTTCTACCAGAAACTTAAGGGCCATTGATGTAAGAAAGAAATATTGATCAGTTGCCTCCTGTATGCACCCTGACCAGAGATCGAACCTGCAACCTAGGTATGTGCCCTGGGTGGGAATTGAACTCCTAACCTTTTAGGTGTGCGGGATGATGTCCAACCAACCGAGCTACCCAGCCACAGCCTTGGTGGGGGCCATTATAAGCCACCTGCTCGCCTCTGTTCTACACAGCCTGTAGTGGACAAGACCTGCCAAGTCTGTCTTCTCCTCTATGTGGCTTTCCCTCTACTTAGGCTTTTTCATGTTATATTGTTTTGTTTTGTTGGCCTGAGCTTTTTGGAAATCCTCCTAAACACAAATTATATGGCCTCAAATCTTCCATTGCCTTTAGGATGAGGGGAGAACATCCTGGTATAGTTTACATATCTGGTTTTTCTAATCTTTCATCCTTACAACTTCAAGTGCATACTGGGCATGGAGTCCATTCCTTTGAATGCTCTGTTCCAAGCCTATTCATATTTTAGTCTTCCTCGCCCCCCAGTGAACTCCTATTCATCCTTCAAAACCCAGTTTGGGTATCAATTCCCCAGTGGAAACTTCCTAGGCATCTTCTCCTGAGGCATCCCATGCGTGCTCATCCCTAGCATCTTTGACAGGTGGTACCACTGCATACTGTAATGAAGTACTTTCTGGGCTCTCCATCTCTCCTCCTCTGACTCCTACCCTTGCAGGCCAGCAACTAGCAATACAGGACAGACCCATCTTCCTTAATGTTTGTTGGATGAATCAATGAGGGCAAATCTAACATTTTAATAAAAAGGAAGGTAACAATTCATAAAATGGTCACTTACCCTAGATACAGCGCTGTGTTTTTTTTGCAAGAATGTTTTATCAAGAGTGTTTTCACAGATGAAAAATACAGGAGGTCCTAGAGAGATAGTCACAAAATCTTAATATCATTAATAATAAATACATGATGAAAACAACGTCCTAATGTGCAACATTGAAAATGTAAAGGTGAGCCCTGACTGGTGTTGCTCCCAGACTGAGCGCTGGCCTACAAACCAAAAGGTGGCCGGTTCAATTCCTGGTCAGGGCACATGGCTGGGTGGTGGGCAACTGATTGATGTATCTGTCACACATCAACGTTTCTCCCCCTTTCTCCTTCCTTTCCCATCTCTCTAAAATAAATTTATTTCTTAAATTATTTTATTGTTGTTCAATTACAGTTGTCTGCATTTACCTCCCTAAAATAAATTTTAAAAAATCAATAAAATAAAATGTAAAGGTGAAATCTGAACTAAGCAAGTGGATTGTATCAATATCATTTTCCTGCTTTGATATCATACTCTGGTTAAATCAGATGTCACCACTAGGTGAAAGGTATCTGGGACATCTCCATACTATTTCTGCAACATGCCGTGAGTCTATCATTTCAAAGTGAAGAGTGAAGAATGACTCACAGGCTAATTCACATCACATCTTATTCCACATACGTTACTGTTTATTTACAGACTGTTAGTTATTAGAACGAGAGGCAAGAGGACAAAGGATTGTGAGGCTAACAGGTTAGAAGGCAGCCTCTCTGAGACTATTGAGAAATGCTTTACGGAAACGATGCAAGGTCAGCAGGCAACTTATTTGTTCTCTCGTGCATTTTCTTTTCTTTTTTTAATTGAATATTTTGGGTAACTGGCTAACAAAAGCATTTAGGTTTCAGGTGTACAATTCCATAACACATCATTTGTGTATTGTATTGGGGGTTCACCACCCCCACTTCTTCACACATTTTAGGGACACATGGGGAAAAAGGAAATTTCCTATCGCACTGTGTCGGGTAAAAAAGTAGCAGTTTACTTCCCATGTCATCGTGGATTTAAAATCTCCGACGGGACAGAAGAACACTGGTGATCTGAGTTCTATCCCTACTTCTGTCTCCTGGCTTAGTCCAGGTTCCTTGATCTCCCTGTACTATTTTAGTGATAAATCCCTTATTTCAAAGGGCAATGGTAAGGAGTCGACAATGTTCTATGCCTGACACAACACTGGCACCGCAATAATACTGGGACATATTCTTTAAAAAAGTTTTTTGATTTTAGAGAGAAAGAGAAACATTGATTTGATGTCCTACTTATTGATGCAGTCCCTGGTTGATTCTTGTACGTGCTCTGACCAGGGATCAAACCCACAACCTTGGCATAGCGGGAAAATGCCCTAACCAAACTGAGCTACCCAGCCAGGGCCTCTGGGAAATATTCTGACCTGGTAATTAGATAAAAGTGAAGAATGAACATGAAATATGGAGCCACATACCCCTGGAGTTTGTTGTTCAGCATGAAGTGTCTTTCCTGTCCTCACCGTGTGAGTACTAGAGGTAAGCGACAAGAGAGACCATCTGTTAGTGTTTCTTGAATGTTCAGCATGACTCCTTCCAGGTTACCTCTCGGTTAACTTTTAAGTACCTGTTCTTAATGCTTTTCAGGTTATGGGAGCCCCTGGAAAGTGTAACGAAATTGGGGTCCTCCTCTCCCACCAACGGATTTATGGATAAGTAGAAATGGAAATATTTTCAAGAGCTCATAAAGGCTCCTTTGTAGACACCAGATTAGGAAGATTAGGAATTCCTACTTCAAGGTTTTCTTTCTTTTTGTTCCTCTTCTTTTTTTGTTTTTTTGCAAGGGTGAGTGTTGGTGGCTGGGACAATGTAGTGTACACCAGAGTTTCTCAGCCTTGGACATGCGCCAGAAACACCTGGAGGGTTTGATAAAGGTGGATGGCTGGGCCCCGCCAGTAGATCTGGGAACTGCAATTGTAACAAATTCCCAGGCCATGCTGTTTCTGCTGATGGAGGACCACACTTTGGGAGAGAATTCGATACAAATATTTTCAGATTTTGAGACAAATCCCCCTAGTAATTCTTACTGGAAAACTCTACTCTCTGCTTACTAGATATGTGTCTTTAGGCAAATGTGTCCTTAACTTGCTGGGTCTGTTTTCACATCCATAAAATAAGGTTAAGGAACCACTACTCTGTGAACTTTGTAATAAAGATGAAATGAGGCCATGCACCAAAGCACACATTTACCATTTCATCAGCAAACAGGGCCTTGCTAAATGTGACAGCTCACTCCTGGCAAGAGGTCCCTGAGGACAGCAGCAGAATTTTAGCATCTGTCTACCTCCTATGGCACCTTGCATAGCCTTCACTAATATAGTATTTATTGAAATCTAATAATGTTCTGGGTATTGAGTGCCTAAGATAAACACTACACTGCCAAGAGGCTAGTATTTCTGGTGACAGCAACAGATAAGAAAAAAATGGTCAAAAGGAAAGAATAACATAAGTTATGATTGATACTTAAAAAGCAGCCACGAAGAGGGGAGGCTATATAATAAAGAAATATACTACTGAAGTTAGGATCTGATTAATGAGGAATACACCATGGAGAGACTTGGAAGCAAAATGTGCCATCAGAGGGAATAGCATGTGCTATGTCTCTCCCATCCCCAAAGCTAGGCCCAGTTTGGCCTGTTCAAGGGATGGGGTGGCTGGAGCAATGACTCAGGAGTGGACAGGGGCCACACTGGTGGTTGTCAAATCCCCAGGGGACACTTGGCAATACCTAGAGACATTTTTGACTGATGATCAAACCTGGGGAAGTAGGTACTATTGGCATCCAGTGGGTGGAGGCCAGAGATGCTGCTCAACATCCAACAAGGGCACAGGATAGCCACAACCTAGAATGATCAGGCCACAGATGTCAGCATTGTGCTGTTGAGAAAACCTGGGCTAGATCATGCAAGGAAATGCAGGCTGCTCAAGGAACCTGGGTTTTATTCTGGGTGCCACAGAGAACCCGGAAGGGGAATGCCAAGATCAAATTCGTTTATCAGTAATTCCTCTGGCTGCCAGGGTAGGGGCTGGGCAGGAAGGCACAGCCTGGGGGTGGAGGGTGACAGTGGAAGTGGTTTGAAGGGTTCAGAATGGTGCCAAAGTTTTGAAATGGCAATGAGGCTGGAGAGGTTGGGTGAAGTGAGAGAAAGGGAGGTATCAAGTTTGATTCCTAGAAGAGTAAGCTAGGAAGTCTCAATGAGGTTGGAGAGCGAGGAGCATCTTTCCTGGATTCCATCTTGGCCTCCACTCAGATGAGCCAGCGTCCCCCTCCCCGACCCCCGGGAGCACCCCAAGCCCGGGAGGGAGGCCCCACCGGCACAGGGGCTGAGCTCTGGCCAACGGAAAGAGCCGCAACATCGCAGCCGCCACTAGAATCAACACCAGCATCTGGTCGGAAGCGTCGCCACCACCACTGCCACTCAACCGCTGCGGGGAGGCACTTCACAGTGTAGGCATGCGCAGACTAGAGCTCTGAGCTTCAGGGTGTTTGCCACCGAGCCTGAGCATGCGCACCTCATCTCCCGCGAAGCCCGAATCCATCCACCTGAACACGCCCCCTCTCAGCGACTGGACGTGCGCTTGCAGACACGCGCACGCTCTCCCTGAAATTTGAGCATGCTCTCTTCGTCTCCCCAGCTAGCCCTTCAAGGGGCTGGGCAAGAGCAGACGGCCGGCTGACAGGTGCACCGTCTACAACTTGAGCATGTGCACACCGTCTCCCGGGAAAGCTGAGTCCGCCATCAAGACATGTCCTAGAGCCTGAGCATGCGCTTAGCACGTCCTTAAAGCCTGTGTATGCACGTTCCCAAATCCCCACTTTCAGCAACACAGGTCATTTTTCTAGGGCCATAGCAGCCCTCCACATGACCAGAAGGGGCCGTAAGCGCTCTAGCTGGTGGGCTAGAATAGGTGGATGCCAGGAGGGAGCTGGAACCACGTGCACCTGTGCTCTCATAGGCCCCGCCTCCTCAATTCTTTCCGAGCCACGCCCCCGCGGGCACCAGAGCCAGTTCCCGGCGTCACGTGCACACCAGACGGGTGAGCGGAAATGACGCAAGCTTTGAGCGCCCCCAGGATGGCCGGGCTATGGCGGCGGCGGGCACAGGCTACGTGCGGCTGTGGAGAGCTGCGCGGTGTTGGGCACTGCGGCGGCCACTGCTGGCCGTTGCTGGGGGGCGGGCCTCAGCTGCTGCCGGAGCCTGGTTGCCTAGAGGCTGGCGGGCCTGCGACACGTCTCTTTGGGCGTTGTGGGGTCGTAGTCCCACGGCTGCGGGCCAATGGCGGGGGCTTTGGGAGGGGAACAGCCGCGGCGGCGGTGGCGGCGGCGGCGGCGCATTCTCTGGCGGAGAGGATACCCCTGAGGGCGGCGCGGAGGATGGCGCCGCGGGCGCAGGGGGCAGCTCGGGTGGCGGGGAAGGCCCCATCATAACGGCGCTGACGCCTATGACCATCCCCGACGTGTTCCCGCATCTGCCACTCATCGCTGTCACCCGCAACCCGGTATTCCCGCGCTTTATCAAGATTATCGAGGTAATGAGATCGCTCGCGTTGCTTCCGTTTTCCCACCTCTGCAAGCACCCTCGTTTCTCGAAAGTTTTTCAGACACGAAGTTTCTCCAAGGCAGGAGTTGGAATTCTTTTCTGCTCATCACTGGGTTGGTGAACTGGAGCCAAGTTCCTCCTTAAGGGGAGTTGAACCCACTTAAGAGTCCTAACCATAGAAATCCGGCTCTGAGAAGAAACAGAACAGTTTTTTGAAAAAAGATTTATTTACTTTTAGAGAGATGGAAGGGAGGGAGAAAGAGAGGGAGAGAAGCATCGATGTGCGAGACATAGACGGGTTTCCTCTCCCACGCCCCCAACCCGGCCCCCAACCTAGGCCTGGCTGGCGACCCTTTGGTTCACAGGTGGCTGTTCAGCCCACTGAGCCACACCAGCCAGGGCAAGAAGCAGAACCGTTTTTGAGAGCCGCCTACTTTTCGGCAGGTGCTGGTGAATGTTCTCCACCCCCCCACCCCCACCCCCACCCCCCGGTCCCAGGGTGGTCTCCGTTCTGGTTAAGAGCCCCTTTGGGATAAGGATTCATTCCTTAAGTATTTCTTGACTACTTTCCATGTGCCAAGTTCAGTTCTACCTGTTAGGGATGCAACAGGGAATCAGACAGACAAAAATTCCTGCCTTTAGAGTTCACATTTTAGCGGGATTTGAGAAGGGGTAAACAAGGTTAGTAAAATGCATGCTGGCAGGCAGTAATAGAACAAAAGGTTGGCACCAGAGACTGAGCAGGAAGGGGGGGGATGTTCTCAGAGGGGTGCAGCCTGGTTTTCTTCATTCAGCCGGGTGTTCTTCACCTTCTTCCCTGGAGCAGGCCCTGAGGATACAGCAGCAAACAGTCAAACAGAGTCCCCCTGCCTAAGGAACTTTTGGAAAGAGGCAGGAAGCAAGATCCTTTCAGACTAAGAGCCCTAAAGGGAAGGGTGGGTGGGGAACTAGGGTGATGTAATAGAGAGAAAGCATCATGAGTGTAGGGAACTTTAGTTCTTAGAGCAGGAAGGACCCAAATGCTTCCCCCCCCCCCCTTTTAATGATGTGGAAACTCAAGTCCATGAGGAGAAAGTTTATCTTTTAACTGTCTGAGCAAGGTCATACAATGAATCAACCTCTCCACTAATCCTCTAGCCTGCCTCACCCCACTCCAGTTCCTGCTGAGTAAATCTCAGGGCTGCCTTGGAAAGGGAAAGGACAATACAGAGGGACAGCAGCCAGCCAGTGGGGAGGTGACAGAAGGGTCCCCCTCCACCTCCTGTTCCACACTGCTGATTATCTTTGCCTGAGCTGCTCCTTCAAGATCCTTCCTTGATGTTGAGTGGTGGTTATTTGGAGGCCCCAGGATAAGACCCTGTGGCTGGCTCCACTATCCCTAGCTCTGTGACCTTGGACAGGCTGTTACTCTGGGCCTTCATTTTCTTATCTGTGAAATGGACACACTAATGGTACTTTCTTTCTTAGAGCTGTTGTGGGAGATAAAAGGTCCCACCTAAAGGATTTAGAGTGGTGCCTAGTGCTTAGTATGCCTCAACAGTGAGCCGCTGCACCTGTTTCCTTTGTGGGGCTCTTGTGACATTTCAGGAGCCTGCCCTGGAGACCTCTGTCGCATCTTGGACCCCACCCTCAGCAGTCCTCTCGATCCTTCCAGGCCTCTGGGGCCAGGACTGCTCACCAGGTGTGGTCCCCTCAGCCCAGCAAAATGCAGATGCCCCCATCCCTAGTACCCAAGCAGAGGTAACGATTCTTCTGAAGAGATGCTGTGTGCCCTCCTGGAGCTAGCCAGGAGGGTTAAACGCGTCGCTGTGGATAGCTTGAGACTGGCATGTGATGCTAGTTCTATTGCTCTCACCTTGTAAATAACGAAAAGGGACCCTGCCAAAGGAAGGGGAGGTGCTGAGAGGCTGCAGTCAGCTGTTAGCAGAGGAGAAGTGAGGAAAACTTCCGTGGACCCAATAAATGTTTCTGAGCTTGTTAACCAAGCTGTGTTTACTCTTGATTTTGTAGTTGACCGCATGGGACTCACTTGTGCCAGTAGGTTCTCTTCTTTATCGGTGGCCTCTTGAGTACAGACTAGTGGCTTTTAGTTTTCGTTGGGTCAGGTGCCCCCCTGATGGCTGTCATGGACCTTTCCCCGGGAAAAAAATGCATGTGTAGTGTCAGGAATTCCCAGACCATAAGTTGATAGGCATTGTTAGGGGTGAGTTGAAACACTGGTTCTCCAAATATGGTGCTCCGACCAGCAGCATCGCCTGGGGGCTTGTTTGGAATGCGAATTCCCTGCAATCTTTAGCTCTGCGCTGGAAACTGCAGGGGTGGGGTCCGGCCACCTTTCAGGTCCTCCAGGTAATTCTGATGTGTCTTAGAGTTGGAGAGCCAGTAGTTTAGTCACAGTCTGGTCTGTGAATTGACACCGGCTTGAACGAAGTCATTTGAGCCCTAAAGTCATCTGCGCACCACCCACCCTCGTCGACTGTTTCAGTGAAGACATCATCATTAGCCCTCCACTTCCCATCAAAGTGACATCAAGATAATGTGCTGTGATTCTGCCGGTTTCAGTGATCAATAAGTAGGATAGAGATGCACTTGGGAAATACTCTCAGTGAAAATTAGAGGATCTTACCAGCCTGTAGGGTGGGCCACAGTTGAATTACACACATTTAGTGTCGTCCTTCTCATATGGGTGAAATCAGAGTGGTTCACATTTTCAAGCCCAGTTACATTGCCAATGAAACAGCTCTTGAAATTGAACCTTAAATTAATTTCTTGGTTCTGGCCATTTGTGTACTTTGAGTTTTCTTTAGGAAGTGGGGGAACTACTGAGGATGGAGCTGGTTAACTCTATAGCACTGTCTGCTCCACATACCTGTCTTTCATTTGTTTATTATTATTTTTTCATTCCGTTTTACCCTCCTTGTACCCTCTTTCACCACCCCCCCCCTGCAGTCATCACACCGTTGTCCGTGTCCATGAGTTCTTTTCTTCCCCGCTCAATCCCTCCAGTCCCCCTCTTTTGTTTATTTTTGGTTCAGGAGTTCCTGGACAAAGTTGATTAGTGTCCTGGGTCAGATTAGCATGTCCCCAGAGCATAATACAGGAAGACGTTAGAGCTGCTGTCAGAATGCCATCTAGGAAATCTACCGTGTGCTTCACTTTGGGGTCACTGTCGCGCCAGGTTAAAAATAAGAAGTTGGTCGAGCTGCTGCGAAGGAAGGTCCGTCTTGCCCAGCCATACGCCGGTGTCTTTCTAAAGAGAGATGACACGTAAGTATGGTTTTTCCTTCACTCCTTTGCTGAAGTTGCCCGCAGTGTAGCTCACCACCATTCCTGCTCCCAAGACTAGCCTGGACCTCTGACCCTTGACCTGAAAGAAATCAAGTGAAGCCTGTAGGGGACTGTGCCAAGAGCCGAGCATCACTTTCCAGTTTGGAATGAAGGCTTGGCTTGCAGCGCTGGGCTTCATTCATTGTCAGGGTGTGCGGGGGGGTGTTAACCTCACGGACCTTGGTGTGAAAACAGACGCACTTGCCAGGCCGCTTCAGCACAGAGCCAGTGGGCAGATGCCACAGCTTTGGGCACGTCCGCCCCGACGCCAGTTAGAATTTGTTCCACTTCCGTGTTAGAAGGAGCATCCTGAGCAGTGTCTGTCATGGCATGAAGTCAGAATTCCGTCTGGGCTGCCTCGTGGCCAACTCGGCAGGAGCTGCTCACCTGTGCAGAGTCCCCACTGGTGATCCTTAGCTGGCTGCACAGCCCCTGGGGGAGCGAGGTGGTCGCTCTCCGTTCTCAGTCCAGACTGGCAGGGAGTTTGTTGTCTCTCCCTCCCGGCCTGAGCTGCCCTGTGGGGAATCCGTGCATGTTTCCATGTTCCCTTGTGTCTTTCTCTCTTAGGAATGAGTCCGACGTAGTTGAGAGCTTGGACGAGGTCTACCACACGGGGACATTTGTCCAGATCCACGAGATGCAGGACCTTGGGGACAAGCTGCGCATGATCGTCATGGGACACAGAAGGTTCGGGGGCCCGCGGACGTGGGGTGGTGGTGGGGTGGCAGTTCCGAGTGTACCCAGGTCCCCGCACTGACTCGCTTTCTCCGTCAGCCCAGTGGCCTGGTCACTGCAGTAACCTAACCAGGCCAGAGCTGGAGATGGGGGTTGGGACATGTCGTCTCTGGAACCCTCCTCAGAGTCCTCTTGTTAAAGTGGCAATGTGGTGGTCAGCGAGGAGTCGTTTCTTTAACGCACGTTGTTCAGAAAAGCCTCACAAAGACAAGGCGGCAGGTTGCCTTGTGTCTCCCGTCCGGGTGCCGGCTGTTGAGTCCAGCTTGGTTTCCTCCAAGTGCCCACGTCTGTTCGCCCACAGGTCAGGCCGTGCAGTCCTTCTTAGCAGTTTGTCGTTTTTCACTCAGATGCGTTTTCTCCTCAGTCTCTGGTAAAAGTCTGTCGAAAGGCTGCATGTGTTTGTGAGCCCAGTTTAAGCCCTTGTACTGTCACGATTAATAAAAAAAAATCTGCAAGATCAGCTCAGGGTTGAAGCTCTCAATAGAGAAACTAACCAGCTTTTCGAATGTGTTCGGAGGAACACTGGTCCTCTGAGATGCTTCGCCAGAGTCCTGTGACCAAATATACCTGAAAAACATCTCAGAGTAGAAGCTGTGAATGGGTTGAATATGCAGTGAATGTTCTGGAAAGCCCCTCATTGGAGGCGCTTGACAGTGTGTGTTGAATCCAGAGTCTTCCGTCCTTTTTTCTCACAGAGCCTTGTTCTTGTGTTGGCCGGGTAGCACCCCCAGAGCACTTGGGGGGAAGGGCTTGCGCTGGGCCCTGATTTCCGTGAGCGGTGCTGGTGGTGGTGCCTGCACGGAGCCCCACACCCCTTTACCTGTTCCCGCGAGAGTCTATTGTAGGGAAGAGGCTGTGCCTCTGTGTCCTGGAAGGACTCGTGGGCCCAGTGAACAGAATAAGGTACAACCAGAATTGATAAAAACAGTGGTGGCTACTGACTGCCCTGCCAACCTATGAGGTACCTGGTAGATTGACTCCTGAGGCCAGGCCCACGTGGGACCTACCGAGGCCCAACCTGCTTTTCTCTGTGCACCTTGCTGATGACAGCTGGG
This sequence comes from Macrotus californicus, assembly GCA_007922815.1. Classification (NCBI taxonomy): domain Eukaryota; kingdom Metazoa; phylum Chordata; class Mammalia; order Chiroptera; family Phyllostomidae; genus Macrotus; species Macrotus californicus. Next base: position 100,799 of record VMDR010001175.1, read on the forward strand.
CACCAAGGCCGCTTCTGTAGTGGCTGTCAGGCCCTTCCTCTGAGGAGGCACTACTGTTAGTTACCTGTGTGGCAGGGGAGAGCCCCATTAAGTGAGGTAGGGCACGTCACTTAATACCTGGGGTCTGCTGTCTGCCAGGCCCTTGGTGTGAGTGGAGAGGCAGGCGAGGGGTGCCTTGGGTGATACCTCCAGAGTGGGGAGGACACCAGGGGCATGAAAACAGGCCACAAGCTGAATTCACATTGTGGTGGGCGCCTCGGGGGAGGAAATGAAGATGGGCGGGGTGGCAGGTGTGCACGTGGTCTGGCTCTGGCCTCTCTGAGGGGGTGCCCTTGCATCAAGGTCTGAACAACACAAAGGAGCAGCTCTGTGGTGAGCTCTGGGGTTGGGGGGAAGAGGGGAGGCAGGCGGAGTCCCAGAGATGGCCTCTGCCGACTGCCACCTCATGGTGGTCCCTAGAACCGGTTACCAGCGTCTTATCCAGTTCATGGGGGACAGCAGGGCATTGGTGTGGGAATGGAGTCCAACGGCAGAGGGGACACTAGTCTTGGGGTTCTGAGAAAGTGGCCTGGGCCCAGCCTACACCCTTAGTTGTCAGCACTGGAGGACCTTGCGGGGCAGGGCCCTCCCAACCTCAGCGGCTTCACCTGTGCCTCACTGCTGCCTTCAGGATTCACATCAGCAGACAGCTGGAGGTGGAGCCGGAAGAGGCCGAGGCTGAGAGCAAGCAGAAACCACGCCGGAAGCCTAAGCGGAGCAAGAAGGAGGCTGAGGCGGAGGAGGACCCGGGTGCCAGGCGCCAGATAGAGGTGGTGGAGCCCAACTCAGGTGCCCCCAGCGAGGTGCTCATGGTGGAAGTGGAAAATGTCATCCATGAGGACTTCCAGGTCACAGAAGAAGTGAAGGTAAGTCAGTGCTCCTGAGCAGTGCCGCTCAGGAAGGGTCTAGCCTGTCGCAGCACTCAGGTTGTTTTAGAGTACAGAGTATACTTTTCCTCCCAAAAATCCTTGGGAGGGACGGGGTGAGAAAGGCATAGGAAATCACTGCGGCTGTTAGCTGCTCTCCAAGGAGGTAGGGTTTGAACCCGGGCCAACCCCAGCCTATGGTCTCTGGGCAGGTGCCTCTAGCCTTCCCCATAAGCCTGGGGCATGTAGGAGGGGAAGCAGGGCACATTCACTGGGACTCTGGGCTCTGAGGCAGGAAAGAAATGCTCTCGGCCCCCTTGGCCCCCAGACCTAGGCTAACCTGCCTTCCTCATGGAGAGCTGGCTGTCGAAGTGGTGGCGGGAGTGTCCTTCCACCCATTCTCCTCCTACAGGTTCTAGACAGGGTGACTTGCCTCCAGTGAGTAGGGACATAGCTAATAGCTTTGGTCTGATCCTGAGGTACCGTCTGAGCTCTGTGGGAAGGACTGCCATGATGGGTGATGTCTCCCTTGGGTGCCAGAATGGCTTGGTTGCATTTGCCACTAGCCTGTATGAGCGGTCCACAGGGCTGTGTGGGGTCCTCCCGAGCATTGCTGTTTGGAAGAACTTTCCATGGTGGTGGGAAAGTCTGTAATTCTGCACCATTAGTCACCTGTGGCTCTTAAGCACTTTACCTACAGCTGGTGCGACTGAGGGACAGAACTTCTGATTCTGTTTAAATGTGAACAGCTGCCAGTGGCTAGCAGCGGCCGAACTGGGCAGCATAGCATCAGAGTTTCCTAAGAGGGCCCTTGTAGTAGGGGAAAGACAAGCACACGGATGGTGTGGAGAGGAGGGTCGAGGACCTTGGAGAGAGAGCATGCTCATCCTTGTTCACATAAGTGCCGTGGACTGTCAGCTAGCTCTGCTGGTTCCTGCTGCAAAGATCAACTCCAGTCATTCAGGGACAAACCCAGTAACTAGAGACCAGGTGATTGTGCCGGAAAACCCTGGCAGTCGTGGTTGCTGGCGTCATGCCCACGTGCGCCCTCATTGGAGTACACTATGCTGGGAACCCTGGCCTTCCAGAAACAAATGAGTGTGGGTGTATGTGTTATAAACTGCCTGCTGGTTCTGCCAAGAGCAAGACCAGCCTCACTGTGGCAGGGAGCAAAGGCGAGAAGGAAAGCAGTGCCTGTGGTGTCCATAGCAGTGGGCCCCCCACCTCTAAAGGGGCCTGGGGCAAGGATCCAGGAGGGAAAAGACAGCCCTGGTGACTCACAGGCAGGTCCCAGACAAGAGAAGTCACACCCTGGGTGTTTTGGGGGCTGAGGCTGAGGAGTGTCAGTTGTGAGGATAGTGCTTAACATAAAGGAATAAAGAAGCTCCCTCTCCCCTGTTTTCTCCCCAAAATGCATCATTCTAAGGTCAGAGCCGTGTAAGGGAGACAGCATTGGTTTTAGTTTTTGCCTGCTTGGTCCTGTGGCCCCATGACTGGTGCATTCAGGTTCTGCTCCTGGGCCTCTGGGCTGTCTGTAGCCAGGGCCAGTCGGGAGGGGCTCTCTGGGGCTGCAGCAGACCCAGTGACCAAAGGCAGCCTTCTTGCTTGCCAGGCCCTGACTGCCGAGATTGTGAAGACCATCCGGGACATCATTGCCTTGAACCCACTCTACAGGTCAGTGTCCCATGACCACCCTTCATAGGCCAGGGTGGGCTCTCTGTGGTACCTGGTTGGCAGAGATTTTCCCCAAGGGTATGCCGATAGAAAACCTCAGGGAGGCAGGAATTCGAGGGCCAAGGCCCAGTCCTGTGCAAGTGGAGCCTCTTCCCTAACAGGGAAGCCCTGGGTGGGGCCAGTTTACCTGGCCCATGTTCTTTGCCTCCTTCTTGCTAAGAAGGGCCTGGATATGGCATGAAGGCTCTGTTACCAGCTGGGGTGAAGGGGGAAATCTCAGGAGGGGCTGACACATAGCTGTTGGAGGGGCTTGCATCTGGGTGCAGGGCCGTTAGTGCCATGGCTCTTGGACAGGAGGCCCCACTGGCGCTGGTGAGGCCCAGAGGCCGTTGGCGCTGCTAGGAAGAGTGAAGTCTCAGCTGCTGCCATGCCATGGTCTTCGTGCCCCATGAAAACACCCCTCTGTCCCTTCCAGAGAGTCTGTGCTACAGATGATGCAGGCAGGCCAGAGGGTGGTGGACAACCCCATCTACCTGAGTGACATGGGCGCTGCGCTGACTGGAGCCGAGTCCCACGAGCTGCAGGATGTCCTGGAGGAGACCAATGTGAGTGTGGCCTGTCCACATGTGCATGGCGCTGCCCTGTTCTGCACGCTGGGCTGCTTCCCAGCCTGGCTGGAGTCCTCAGCTCCGTTCTGAGATGATGCCACATGAACACATACATGCCCTTCAGTCCACACTCAGCTCCCTCATTCTTTTTAGTGTGCACATAGTGCTCCTTTGGGTGGTGCCCACCGTGGAGTGGGTAGCGTGTTTGGGTTGTTGCCATTCTTTTGCTCCTATGACAGTGCCTGTACAAACGTCCTGGTCCACACAGCTTGTAGAGTTGCTGGAGTTTACCTGTAGACGGTGTTTCCAGAACTGGGCTTGTTGGAACGGGGTGCGTGCCTCTTTCTAGTAAGGTGTGGTGGCGGTCCCAGTTTGGACCTCCTCCAGCAGCAGCTTGCAGAGTACCCATCTCTCTCCCAACCCCCCATTCCAGCACAGGTACACACCAACTTCGTCTTTTTTTCTTTTTAATTTTAGAGAGAATAGAGGGACAGGGAGAGAGAATAACATCAGTTTGTTGTTCCACTTACTAATGTATTTGTTGGTTGATCTTTTCTCTTTTTGTAATATTTTATTTGTTTTTAGAGAGATGGGAAGGGAGAGAGAAAGAGGGAGAGAACATCAATGTGAGAAACATCAATCAGTTCCTTGGGGATGCACCCCGAACTGGTGACCTTTTGCTTTGCAGGACGTTGCCTAACCAACTTAGTCACACTGGTCAGGGTTCGTTGGTTGATTCTTGTGTGTGCCCTGACTGGGACTGAACCTGCAACCTTGGCATATCGCGAAGATGCTCTGATCAACTGAGGAGCTACCTGGCCAGGGCTGGACTCTGGCTTCCGATGGTCCTCTCATGTCTTCTCTTTTTTGGCAGATTCCCAAGCGGTTGTATAAGGCTCTGTCCCTACTTAAGAAGGAGTTTGAGCTGAGCAAGCTACAGCAGCGCCTGGGGCGGGAGGTAAGTGGGGCGGGCACAGCCCTGGGCCAGGAAGGCACCTGTGCTCCGAAGGCTGCGTGCACTCAGCCTGTGACAGTCATTAGGTTAAAACTCATGGCTGATCCCAGTGCCTGAGCCCAGAGAGGTCTGTCTCTATCTCATCGTCCTCCTTCGAGGGGGAGCAGTCCTCTGCTTTAGAGTCCTGGGGAAAATGCTCGAAATTGGGAACCAGCCTGGGAAAGATTGCACAGCTGTTTGCCAAGACTCAGCTGTTTGAAGCTCACCTTCCCAATTTTGGGCAAATCCATGGGCCTGGGTCATCAGTTACTTAAAAGTCATGTCATTTTCCAGATGTGCCTCAATTTTTCAGTTAGATATTTTTTTAAAGATTTTATTTATTTATTTTTAGAGACAGGAAGGGTGGGAGAAAGAAGGAGAGAAATGAGTGTGTGGTTGCCTCTCATGTGCTCCCCACTGAGGGCCTGGCCCGCCACCCAGGCATGTGCCCTGACTGGGAATTGAACTGGCAACCCTTTGGTTCGCAGGCTCGCACTCAATCCACTGAGCTCTGCCAGCCCTAGGTTTCACATTAGAAACAGATTTCTCATTGCATCTTTAATTGGAAAGCCTGTGGCACATTATTAATGCACGACAGCTTGCAGGTAAGCACAGCGGATCCCTAGGCAGGCACCGGTGCTGATGCAGGGCTTGGGGCTGTGTCCTGCAGCTGTTATGAGATGTTTTGGCGTCGGGCCGAGCGCCCCTCGTCACTCAGGACGGAAGAGCAATTCTTTTATTATCGTTACTTATTTCAAGGTCCACGCTAAGGGATAGTTTGGTTAAAGATGGAAGGAATTGGAGGCTGCGTGCACTGCGCTTCTCTTTCTGAGCCCTGAGGAAGTAGCAGCCCCACTGGCCCCGGTTAGCCTGCGGACACCCTGTGTGTTCTCTGGTCTGACGGCAGCTTCTCGGCCCTGCAGGTGGAAGAGAAGATCAAGCAGACACACCGTAAGTACCTCCTGCAAGAGCAGCTGAAGATCATCAAGAAGGAGCTGGGCCTGGAGAAGGAGGACAAGGATGCCATTGAGGAGAAGTTCCGTGAGCGGCTGAAAGAGCTCGTGGTCCCCAAGCATGTCATGGATGTTGTGGATGAGGAGCTGAGCAAGCTGGGCCTGCTAGATAACCATTCCTCGGAGTTCAAGTAAGCACCTGGGGGCGGTGGTGCCAGTCTCTCTGTCACATCCGACCATCAGCAAAGCTCGTGACCTGGCAGGGTCCAGACACCAACTGAAAGCCAAGAGGGTGCGTGCGCTCACTGCATCAAACAGCACTTGGTGCGCGCCAGCCCTCTTCACCCTGTGCGGACCTGCCTTTGTCACCTCTACTTCATAGACGAAGACATCAGGGCCAAGGGAAGTTAAGTCAGTGACAGGGTAGGCGGTAGGTAGGGACAGGGATTTGAACCCAGGGATGTATGGCCCTAAGCCACTGCTTCCAGCCAGTCCCTGCAGTCCCTGAGCCACCACCCCAAAGCCATCCTCATCCCCTGGCGTCTGTGCCCTAGCTTCCCTCATGCTGCTTTGAGAGGCAGCCAGGAAGTGAGTGTGTCTTGCTGGGGACTCAGCCTTGCCCGGCGGTCCTTGTCCATCACAAGCGGGCTGTGAGTCTGGATGACTGCCCGGGGTTTGGGCCGAGGAGCTCAGGGCCTGTGGGACTTCTTGTGGCCCTGTCTGTGGCGTCAGACTGCAGGGACTGGGTGTTGTCCCTGGGCTGGCCAGGTCCCGGAACAGCCCCTTTGAAGGGAAAACCTGGGCACCGGGCCCTGAGTTCCTGCTGGGCCAGGCCCTGTCCTGGCTCAGACTGGCTGGCGAGGGCTGAGCTCTTTCCACACAAGGACTCTGGGAGATGCGGCGCCTCCGTTCTGGAGACGCCCAGGTTGTCTTCCTCAGTGAGTGAGCTTTTTGTGCTGCCGTCAGCAGCGCTGTAAACGAGGGCCGTAGAACAGCACGGGGTGGTCTTACGTCTCTCTCAGAGGGCCCTTGTGAGGGGCCTGTCCTGGGCCCAGGTGGCTGCTGTCCCTGGCACCCCACTCCCAGCCCAGGGGTCTCTCTCTCAGTAGTGCCCACCTGCCACCGTCCAGGCTTCACTCTCCCCACTAGCCCTGAGTCAGGCTGTCTGCCCTGTTCGAACCCCTGCTTCTCCCATAGTGTTGTACCCCGACCCGTGCCCATGCTCACTGTGTCTCTGGTCTAGGAAACGGACCTGGCACTTGTGCCAGGAGCCAGGCCACCTTCCAGGTGTGACCCATGCCAAGATTGCTTTCCAGCGTGGTGACAGCCTGCCAGCCAAGGTGCACTTGTGGAGTTCATGCCCTGGGCTTACAGGGCACCATAGCCGGGCTCAGGCGGCTCGCTGGGCCCCACTCACCACTCTGGTCTGTCCTACGGCAGTGTCACCCGCAACTACCTGGATTGGCTGACATCCATTCCGTGGGGCAAGTACAGCGATGAGAACCTGGACCTGGCCCGGGCCCAGGCGGTGCTGGAGGAGGACCACTATGGGATGGAAGACGTCAAGAAGCGCATCCTGGTGAGGCTGCTTGTACCCCTCTCGCCGGCCCTTGTGTCCTGGGCATAAGCCAGCCCAGCCCTATGCTGGGCACCAGACTCCACATCCCAAGCACTTGGCCATTGCCCCCGGGGCAGGTGCTAAGAGGCATGGTCTGCAATGGTCTGGATTTGCATGTGAGTGGGTGGTGGATGGAGTCCTCAGGGCTTGGGGCCCAGGATTCCCCCTGGCCTGAGCTGTGCAGGAGCCCTAGAGGGGAGCCCTGGTGAATGTGTGGGTCTGGGGGCATGGAGGGGCTCGAAGGGAGGGGAGGAGGACCCCCACCAGAGGTGTTCGATTGGCTCAGTTGCCAGCGCTGCCTGAGCTGGCCTGCCCTGCTTCAGGGGCTCTAGGATTTACAAAGGAGTGAAAACGGGCCTGGCTGAGGGCAGTGAGGAGTGGCCAGGCTGAGGGAGAGAAGAGGCCTGGTGATCAGGGTATGGAAGAAAAGGGCCTGCTAAGTGGGGGAGCTGACCGATGGGCCTGTGCCGTGGTCACCCGTAGTTGATTGTCAGGCACCCACGTTCTCCTGGTACCTGCTTGTCCTGTTGGTGTCATAGGCTGTCGCTCCCTGTGACAGATGACACCTGCAGTCATCTTGGTTCCTCCAGGACAGGCCTTGTCCCTTCTCCCAGCCCTCAGAAACCTAAAAGGTGCGAGAAGCTGGCCAGGCTCATGTCAGGCAGAGCCTTTGCTCTGCAGAAAGGCGGCCAGGGACTGTGGTCTCATGGGAGCCTCTGCCTGTAGGAGTTTATCGCCGTCAGCCAGCTCCGAGGCTCGACCCAGGGCAAGATCCTTTGTTTCTACGGCCCCCCCGGTGTGGGCAAGACCAGCATCGCCCGTTCCATCGCCCGCGCCCTGAACCGCGAGTACTTCCGCTTCAGTGTCGGGGGCATGACCGACGTGGCTGAGATCAAGGGGCACAGGTAGGCCCAGCCCCTCCTCGCCTGGCTCGCCCCAGCCTCCTGGGTCTGCTCCTACCTTTGTTAGAGTGATTTTGGTGGTAAGAAGTGAATCCACTTCCGCTGGAGTAACTGAAAAGTTCAGGCCTTGATCTAACTGGCTTCAGGCTCAGCTGAACACAGGTGCTCAAACAACAGTGGATCAAAATCCCAACTGCTCAGGGAGGGCCTATGAGCAGTTTCAGTGTATCCCACCATCACCTCCCCATACTCCTGCCAGAGTCCCAGGGCTGGCGCTTGTTGTTTGCCTGGGTCATCTGACTAGTGACTGTGAACTATAGTGAGGGGCAAGATGGTTCCCCCTATGAGAATGGGACAGCCTACACTGGTGACGCTCAAGCACCTGTCTTGATTCTTTCCTCATCAAACCTGGAGCGTGGGCCAGTATCTTCTGTGTCCAGGATCTTAAAGCCACCTGGTGCTGTGCCTGGCACCCGTCTGTGGGACATTCAGGATACTGTGTTTTCCTGGGGCTTTCTGCCACAGGCCTCCACAGAGGTTCTTAAAAAGTGTGAACTCCTTGAGACACAGGGGTCTGTCCTCAGTCTCCCATGGCGTCCGAGGGGGGCAGGGAGGTGGAATGGAGAGGGTGGTGCTGTGCTGGGTGCTTCTGCCTCACGACTGAAGGACATGTGATCTCCACGGACCACCCATAGCATTTCCCAGCCTTGCTGGTCCCTGGGCACATGACCTTCCACCTGCCCCCAAAGCTCTGGTAAACTAGTGTTCAAGGAAGATTGAGTCCATGTTAAAAAATCACATTTCTGTTGTCTCTACAAATGGGTTACTTTTGGCTGCCTGCTAGGCAGGGTGAGATCACCCACTTGGGTGTAGCTCCCGTTGCTTCTGTGTCCAGCCCCCAGGGAGGTGGACAGTCTCGTGGTCCAGAGCCTGGTGTGAGCTCGAGGAGGGGTCAGGGAGGGACAGAACCCTCACAGCATTGGGTATAGGGTCATGGGGAGTCCTCCAGCTGGGATGGGGCAGGTGTTCCCAGGGGCCCTGCTTTGAGGGTGGAGGGGTGCAGGCAGCTGGAGAGGATCTTGGCTCAGTGCTGGCCTCTGAGCTGGATGAGCAGGAGGATGAAGTTTGGGGAGAGGCATGAGGGAAGGCAGAACCCCTGAGCCCTGTTGTGGGATTGCCCAGGAGCTGTGGGCAAGGACCACTCTCTAGGGTGAGAAGAGGCCCTGGCTGAGTCTCCGAACAAATGTAGGCAGTCTGCGATGTTGGGGGAGTCGCTGGGGAGAGGGTCCAGAAGGACGGGCAGGCAGGTGCTATGTGCTGGCACTGTTTGGGTATTCCAAACTAAGGACCAGGACGGGGAACCAACTGACTGCTGTTATCACGTCGAAAACTGCCAGGCCTTCCTTAGTCCATAGCCCTCTAGGGCCCCTGCCTCCCTTGGGGCAAGAGCACAAGTTCTCCCCTTGGCTCACATGGCCCTGAACGACTTGTGTCCCCCGTGCCCTTGTTGCCTTCACCTTCTTCTCTCAACCCTCGTTCACTCTGTTCCAGCCGCACAGGCCTCTTCACTGTGCCTTCACCACACCAGGCCTGGTCCTGCCCCAGGACCTTTGTGTGGGCCGTTCCCCCTACTTATAAAATCCTCTTTCTCCAAACTGCACACAGCTTGCCTCCTTACTTTCTTTGCTCAAAGCCTTTCCGTAAGACATTCCTTATTCTCACTTTAAAATACTGCCCCCCCCCCCCCCGAGCAGGTGTCATTACAGTCCCCTCACTCCTGCCGTCCCCTCACAGCACATGCACCAGGTCTGAACCTCACGATTTCCTTCTCCGCCTGGTGTGTGGTCTGCCCCGCGGGGCCTTAGCTCAGAAGCTCGGGACTTGTGTCTGCTCTGCTCCCTGCAAACGCCAGGTGTCTGCAGCCTAGCTGGCACAGAGCAAGTGGATTGAAAGAAAGTGCCAGCTGGGGCAGCCCTGCCCAGTGACCCCGAGGCCCGATGGGCCCTGCCTGCTGTCCCTCAGAGCCCAGGTGTCGGGGATATTCCTGCTGCCAATGTCTGGCTGCTCCTGGCCCCTCTCATTCTGTTGGGTTTCGCTGGATGTGAGGTGTCAGCTCGGGATGGGTCTGAGTTGGACCTGGCCGTGAATCTGTCCCCTGTCCTGAATCTGAGCTGGCGGGGGAGGTTGGGGTGACCCAGTGCTCTGCAGATCAGCAGGGCTGGAAGTGGCTGTCATTCTTCCCCAGGGGGCACATGGCACACTGAGGTCTTGGATCTCTATGGGTGCTGGGCCTGGGAGCCTGGGTGGGCTCATGTGGTCAGCCCCCGGTGGATGAGGTGCTGACTGGCCATCTGTGTCCTCTTCCCCAGGCGGACGTATGTGGGCGCCATGCCGGGAAAGATCATCCAGTGCCTGAAGAAGACCAAGACGGAGAACCCCCTGATCCTCATAGACGAGGTTTGTACGGGCCCAGGAGGGCTGAGCTGTGGCTGGGCTTCCCTGAGCCCAGACGTGGCCCAGAGCTCCTGGCAGCCCTGGCCAGGCACACTCGGTTCAAAACAAAACCCGTGGTCCCTGAGTCACTGTGGGTGGCCTCACTGCAACAAGGCCATCTC